>JASAMV010005267.1:0-24116 GCA_030248065.1 Rhynchonema sp. JSB1_4
TTTCTTGTAGTACTGCCTCAGTGACCGACTCAGCTTGTCGTAGTTCATTTTCGATCGATTCTTGCGCTGACCCCACAAATCGCGCCAGCTCGTGCGAATTCTCGATTTTGAAAATGCCTGAATTTGCGAAGTGATGCTGTT
The DNA here is from genome assembly GCA_030248065.1 of Rhynchonema sp. JSB1_4. Lineage (NCBI taxonomy): Eukaryota > Metazoa > Nematoda > Chromadorea > Monhysterida > Xyalidae > Rhynchonema > Rhynchonema sp. JSB1_4. The sequence continues at coordinate 142 of JASAMV010005267.1, forward strand.
TTTTCCAAGAAATGTTTGTTTTTCTATTGTTAATGACTAGACACGGGCAAATTGGATTATCTGTGAGGGGTTACTCGAAGGGCATCATAACAAGATGGTTGCGGACTGCGAATTTGAATATGCTCAACGATGAAGCACAGTGAAGTAGAGGAGAGAAAAGAGATTCTCGTTGGATTTGGACCATTAAACAGATTTCATGACATCCTTATTCAATTGGGTATCTCTCCTGCAACTTGTAATCATAACCACGAAACCCACCTTGTTTCCGATCAATCCATCTCAACACATTAGGCGTTGGTGCATCGAGCATTTCACGCAAGAATTGCCACAAATGAATATTGTGCTGGCCATGGCCGGTCACGTGACCATTCATTCCTGGCTTGCGTCTCACAATTACACTCTGGGGCTGTTGATGTGCTTGTTGGATATTTAGGGACTGATGAGCAGCACCCTGATTCATAAAGGCGGGTGGGTGATGGTGATTGTGCATAGATGTCGAGTCATTGGTGGGAATGGATAGACATTCAACGGCTCGGTGCAACAGATCGGGCACCGGGCGCTGACTGGTGGTGGGCATCGAGTAGTGGTCGTCGTCTGCAATAATACGCTGGTCAAGTTTTGGTTGTGGAAAAAACAGAGATATACACGGTTGCATTGTGATCAGAATCATATATTATTGAGATATGAAGGCCCTAGGCCACGCTCGGTGATAGTTTTGACCGTGATAGATGTGGGGCACGAATCTTGCAGCGTACAATAGTTGCTTTCTTGTATGTGATGATCAAATTTTACGCTGGTCAAGCATTGCGTTCCAATCCTGGTTTAAAGAAAAGAAGGGTGGAGACCGTTGCGAATCGCAAAAAACTGATACGGCTGCGAACAGCTGCGAACAAAACCATGAGTCCTTCAGTGTGTGTTATCATTCCCATCGTGCTCATTGCAAACAATTTCTGGCAAAACCATATAAATCCATGACCCACAATCAGCCGATATGCCACTATCAGATCCGGTCGGACTTTCCAGCACTCCATCCAAAATCGAATCAATACTTTGATTGTAATAATTGGCATAATTATTATTGTTGTTGTTGTTGTTTTGGTGATTGCTGGCTTGTGGCCAATTATTGCTCGCTGTCGATGTGGATGGAAAGTTGAAAGTCGTTGCCTCGTTATTTTGTTGATTGCTATTGCAAACGACAGTTTGGGATGTCGAGGTGACTGGAAAAGTAATTTTTTATATTGTTTTCTTTTTTCAAAACTAACTCACACCTTTGAAAATGAAACATCAACACACCCGCACAGCTGTTCTGCATAAATGGTTGTGTTTGTGACTGATGGCTCATCGCTTGCATGTAGCTGGGTGGCGCTTTTTTCATTGGCGGAGGACAACCGAAGTCGATCGCTGAATATTTGATGCATTTTTTGGCTTGGTTTTCAGTTAATCATTTTTATCAATTATTTTTGGACGATAAACTTAGTGCCGCTGATTTTGAGTTGACTAGTGTAAAAGTTTATTATCAACGGGCTTGGCACCGTACTTTTACACTGGTCAAAATTGGTGGCATTTAATAAGTTTTTCAAAAATACCCTTGATATGTGAACAGTCGTGTAATCACAGATGACCGATTGGATCAGATCTCCAAGGTCATGCCGACTTGGACACTCAACTCCGTATTTTCAGCTATACATGGCTATCCGATTGGACTATCCCGCACCCCAAACCATACCGGTCTTCCAAATCTGCAACTGTGCGTGCAGTGTCTCGCCACAACTGGGCGCACGCGAGACAAACTCGTCAGCACTCATTGCGCACAACAATCTGCCCGGCACAAACAGGTGGACGGGGTTGGCGTGGGGCAGTTGCAGTTGACGACACATTTCCGACAGCCAAATGGACGACTGGTCACTTGTCCATGCGTAGGGGTCTGCAGTTTGGTTTGGTCTTGCTTCGTACTTGACTTTCGAAATTTGTGAACTTGCGATCACGTTTATATCAGTGGTTCTAGAGAATTGATTTGGTCATATCGACAACGTTGAATGATGGACACTGGCTGCCTTCATGCTTACAAGCAATGTCATAGTGCACTCATTCAATGGGGAAAATTGGACGAAAGCTGGAGAAACTCATTGACATGTCAATCATTGCCAGACAACAGACTATTCAATTACAGTTAATCAAATTTCCAACTTTATTCACCGTTCGATATTGCCAGCTTGTCGCATGTTGCCTTGATGTCCTGCAGCAGATGCGTGAGAATGAGATCCCTGTAGACTTCGATCGACGCCACGTCCAGTTCTGGGCCGTGACTGCCTGATCCCGGATTATTCACGGGGGTTGTGGACATGGGAGGGGTGATCGGTTCGGTCTTCAACAAGGAGCTGTTGTGATGATCGAAAGCCAATGATTGGTCCTGATTTAAGTCCGGTACATAGCCCGAGCATGAGTAGTCGCCTTGATAATCAGGCATTGGCCGGGCTGTTGGGGGTGGAGTGGATCGCGCAAACAGGTCATCCAATGTTAGGGGTACATTGCCACTATTGGTCCTTTTGTTGGGCGGGTGGTGCAACACCATGCTGTCTGTTGGGGGTCGCGTACGGGTCTGGAATGAAAAAATAATTGCTAAGTGAATTGTTGTAGCCTACTTTTTGATAAATTGCCACCATCGAAACCGGTGTGGCCTAAAGGGTTACTGTAGTCAGGTGAGCAAACGATCTTATCATCATAGCCCAATAGCGACTATTCTGTATGTATAGGTGTGCTGTACAGGTCAGGTATGCGGCATTATGCGTCACACGAAACAGACGTTAGCAAACCGGTTTGAAAATTAACAATTGCATCGTTGGTCATGCAAACTTCTCCTGAATGAAAAAATTCTGGAAGTAGCGCTACACAACCAGGAACAGAGAAAAACCCAGTTTGGTGAAAACATCTCAGCTTCAATAACGATGTTAAGGGGGCTACGGTAACAGATAGCCTGATGAGCAATTTGTATTGCACTTGCTTATCGCTTGCTTATTGTTTTCACCCGTAAATGGCACACATACAGTGGGCGTTGACACTGTAAAAAATACATACCTATACGTGTACGTATATCATCAAGTTAGCGAGCGTCAGCTGATAAATTTTTGGCAGTTGCAGTTAGACAACACTGAATGCAGAATTATGCCCGCTGCGTTGCCTGATCCACAAAGCACACACGCATGAGCTGCAGTAGCGCGTCTGCTGTGTGTGTGCTGTGGCACACGAGGTGCGCTTTACCGATCAGGCAACGCTACGGCCACAAATTCTGCGTTAGTTATTGTAGGAGTACATACTTTATGAGAAACGCGATACCTGCGCACAAGATCACAGGTCTTCGAATTCTGATAAAAGAAGGCAAACGCCGGAACATGATGCGTGTGAAAACCCTAATGTCCTTTACCTGAGAAGCCTTCACTAAACGTGCGCATACACGAGTCACAGAAGAGTCACCCACTGCTGGCTGCGGTTTTCAACGTATTCAAGTCCAACCGTGAAAAGCTGATAAAACTCCGGGAAGCTCTATTATCAGGTCCTCATTTTTTATGCATCCCTTTATCCGATTTAAGGTCAACGAGCATGTGCAAACAGTTTGATTCAAAACATGACGTACTCAGTGCCCCAGTCCGTTATGCACGTGCAAAATGTATGTGTTCATCATCTGTCTCTTACAGTTTTCTATGTGACGTCATTTTGTTAAGTAAATACCGCACATACATATCTGCAATATGAATGTTTTAAAAAGATATGTAGGCTTTCCAAGTGCTATACGTCAGAATGTTTCGCGCCGTTTTTCTCATCGGCGAAAATTTTGAAAAAATTATTCTCATCGCGGAGACAGGTGACACGCAAAAAGTGTTGACAGCGCAGGCGGCCTATCAGACTCATAAAACTCACTGACAAGACGGACAGCAGTTATAATCAGTTAACAAACTGTGTGCGCACCATCAATAAACAAATAGAAAACGCCGGCTGTCAACTTTGCGGGGTGGCTAATTGAAGACCTGTGAAAAAACATAACTGCTTCAACACTATTCTGCCGCGCCGCGATGTTCTGAAGGGCAGGAACTTCTTACGCACGGATGGAGCCAGAACCTCCAACTGTTGCGTAATCGGCTAATCAAACTGTAGCAGCTTGTTATAATTTAAGATACTTCCAAGTGAACGGTAGACGTCACAACTTTTCACCAAAAAACATCAGAAAAACGACAGTGCTGTTATTAATATATATTGTCTGAAATGATGGAATACCAACGTGGGACAACCGCGGGAAATTCAAATATTCGGCAACCAATGACTAAAAACGAATGATTTTCCGTTGCGGCACGCAGGTGAGCACAACATCGGCGTTATTTGCGACAGTGGTGTTCACTTGCGCAATTTTGACCTGAAGAATTTCCTTGTGGGAAAAGAAGAAAGAAAAAGAAGCATGTGTTATGTTACGCATGTACATATATACAGTACATATATGTAGCTCATGGTTCCGGCATCTAATGTTCTTGGAACCATTGGGCGCAACTACGTTGCAGAATAAGGGTTCACCCTCTCGGTAAACGTCATTGATGACAACCAGTGCACAAATGCACATCAAAGGTCACTGTGTGTGCTCAGCTGCGGTGAAAAATAGTGAAACGAACATTGATCTTAAGTATAGACCGGCAGGGCGAGCAGCCAAAAATAAACAAATTACGCAATCGGTAAACATCGCTACGTAACACGGTATACATCAAGCACAACCTCAGTCAAAGGCTGCTCTGTATTGATACAGATCTGCTTGTACGACACTACATTCGGCGAAAATTGTAGCAGAAATTTATAAATAACCGTGGCTCGCTCTAAAACGCCTCGTATTTATTTGTTTAAGATAACATAGACACGTGTGCTAGGCACTTTATAAATGTTTAGCAATAGTTAAGGATAATGTATACAGTACAACTGCGAACGTAACACGCCTATCTAATGCACACAACCTCAGAACAAGTTTATCTGCACACCAAGCAAATAGAAAATTTTCGCGCTTCACGCAGGAAAACCGCTGTTGGCGACTTTTCTGGTGAAAAGATCGAAAAAGTTCAGATGCCAACCAACATCACTCATCTCACCAGTAGAGAGGCTTGTTTATGTGACAGTCCGGTAAACACCTCAAGAATTTTTTGATGGAATGTTTTTCGAGATTTTTACGGATATTTGTGCAAGAATTTTGTGGAAGTCATCAATGCCTATCCGGGCTGCGTATACTTGTTGCGGTTGTGGGGGCGGGCATACTGTATCAATAATCAATATTGATTTATTACAGGAACAAGCAGATTGTTCAACAAACTTGTTACGATTTCTGAGCATCGACCAAATAAAGTTTCTAGCGTGAAAAAAGATAAAACAATAATCATCAAAATTAGCCCGCCAACTCACCACACACTGACCGGCGTTGCGTGTTTGTGACCACATGATGTTTCAAGGACGGACAGGTTGCGCAAATATTCGCATGTTGAATTCTCGAAGAAAAAACGGTTGTTTACAATGACCGAAACAATATAGTCGCCATTTCAATATTGAGAATGACAATAATGCAAAAACTACAAGCAGCTGGCGATAGCGTTTTTGCTTCTTCCAATAAAATAATTGTAATCAGAAAAAATCAGTCACTCGGTCGGTCATCAAGTTAGAAGAAGTCGCATAAGATCACTATTCGCCTATTTCGAATTCGAATCTACATTACATTACTTCATTGTACTACAATGATTGTAGAAAAACGCGTTGAAGATGCTCGCTACATACAAATACAGTGAAAACATCAACTTGATTTCAAGAGCGAAGCAAGCGCTCACGAGCGATATGTATGTAAAAAGCGAAAACACACGCGTGCGACCTTGACCATCAAAAAGTATAAACTAGTCCATGAATCTTTTGCGACAGAAAAAACGCCCCCAAAGTTGCAGGCGTTTTTACACCGCTGTAGCCAACCGCACTACTTGCATCAGGGTGTAATCAGAGACGGCAACTTCTTCAGTACCTCGGGATATCGTCTCATCTCGTTTTGAAGTCCCCAAGAAATGCGTTCTTTATCGCGCTGTCAAAAAATGTCGAAAGTTTCTGGCGGTCTGCATTATTGTGGTTTTCACCCCACACGCGAACACGCATTGTGTTGTTGGAAGTTATCGACCACAACAACACTATCAAAGTCCGTCGTCGGTCCTGTCCGGCTCAACGAGTCCAATAATATGGGCTTTATAATATTGACGTGAAACATCAGAGTGACTGACAGTGTTAATGTTATAATGTGTCCTTTTCACCTTGCTAATCATGCAATCCATCTGTGAATATGCGATATAACAAATACAGTACATATTCATGACGTTATCATCAAATGCGCAGTCACAAAACAATATCGGTGGTGACCGATCACCAAGTTAGAGCCGGGTATCGTCCACCACAAGTGAAGATGCTGCATTATGCACATCACAATTATACCCATGTGCGCACTTGATGCAAAATGCAGAGCATCATACACAATTGGTTGTGTGTGTTATTGTACTTCTTATAAACTTGATCTTAACCCGCCATGGGGGTGTAATTCACCTGAGGGCATTTGCTATATTTATATGTTGTGTACGTGTGCGTTCATCTGGATATCATGCGCTGAAAAAATTTTTCAAATTTTTGACGTTTCGTTGTTGGACGCAATAGAACTTTCGACAATTGCGTTGTCCAACACTGTAATTCTGGTAGCAATAATATACACGCGCGATACATTCGGGCGGGCAGTTGTTAAAAGTTTTAAAATGCACTGAAGAAGAGTGAATCTCAACCGATTTTTGTGCGCTTCACCATGCTTTTTCAGAAATCTAAAAAAACACTGACGAAAATCTTCAACCTTTCTTCAGTGTGCGCAAATTTTTTTTGTGCCGATAAAATAATTTTCCTTTCGTTAAAAAAGGCAGAAGTGCATGAATAATAAATGCGGCTGACTCGCGACAATGTTGAACTTCAATTGCTTGCACATGGAGTGCAGGAGGTGCACAATGACTGCGCGAACAGTGCATTCAGATTTACGTAAAATACTTACATAGGTACTTCCCACAGTTGGAAAGCAAGAAGAGCGTACACGTTCAAAGGAAGAACGAAAGTTTCGGAAAATTTCCAAAAAACGTTGTTGCGATGCCAATCCAAAAATCACGCTGAGTCAGTTGCGCACACCAATGTGTGAGAAAAATATAGTAATCGGAGAGTAAAAACCAAACAGCATGGTTGAAAAAAACAAATCGGCTTTCGTGGTCACGGCCACCCACTACTTTTTCCAACATGCTTCGGGATTTTTCATACTTGGTCATTTGGTTTCACGAATGTTTGTTTGTTTCACGTGAGACACCGGTTTGTCACCTTACGCTCTGAATGACGACTGAAAACCACCGCATTTATAATCAGGTTTATTGTTTTTCTCACTTGCCACGCCAGAGGCGAGGGCTTAAAATGTCAAGGTAGACTATCGACTAACATTTTTGAACAAAGCCGCTTGCCGCATCAGCTTATGGATCTTCGCTTCTTACAAATGACCAGTGTCATTGGAGGATCTTTGAATATGGTGATTTGACTTTTATTGCTTTTCCCAGGTAGTACAACCCATACACGGGCATAGCAAAACGGTTCTTTCTATTTCTTGACATAAGGAGCAAAGCATTCCAGCAATCATAATATGACAAAGATCTTTATTTTTCTTTCAAAAACATTGTCAACAGTGAAATCAACAATCGAGAACAGTCCAACAACGTAACACAGACATCCAAACCATAATCTACATTGTTAGCTTTTGGATTTTCTCTTTTTCTTTCGTTTCGGCGGGGAACTGCCCAAATCGGTGGTTAGGGAGTCCAGCGTGGGACGATCGGCATTAGTTGGGTCGATTTCGGACCTGAAAAATTTCACCAAAATATTATTTCACCAAAAAATTATATAAAATTATATTTTTTGCAGAAAATGTAACAAATGCTCACCGTTTCACACTGAGTATCGAACTTTTCTGAATGATATTCGTGCCAACCGATTTCAGCGCTTCATTCCAGTCATCGTCAGTGCCTGAATGGGCAAGGCAATTGAAATTGAAAAACGGGTTTGAATAAAATGAAAAACATTCAAACTTTTGATTGCGAACTGTTTCAGTTGAGTGTCAGTAATCTTCAGCTTTTGTTTCTTGCTGTAGGATCGCTCGAACTCCTCCGCACCTTCCGCCATATCTTCCTGAAATAAAATTAAGAGAAAAAATGACAAAAAACACACAAAACCAACCACAAACCTCAAGCGTCTGCTCCGTTGGTTCCATAATGGTGCCGTTGTTGGACGTATTCGCAGCGGCAACGCTAAATTCATCGCGCTGTGCAATATCGGCCTCGCAGATGCCGTTAAGATAATCCATAATCTTGCGAATAGCTTTATTGTAGAGTGCCATTACCTGTATTTCAAATTTCGCGCATTTTTATGAGAGAGCAAAATCAGACGTTCAAAAGTCAGACCTGATTCGTAGGCAGACCTAATCCAGTTGCAAGTTGTTCCAGTGAACGATGCTGCAGTCCAACACCGGCCAACAGAGCCGACTGAGCTGGTGACAATTTGACCTGACAAAATGGACAGTGGTTCTCTTGGCTTCTCCAAAACAAATCGAATCGAACCATCGTGAATCGGTCAGTGAAATACAGTCTGGCCAAAGTCGGCAACAAGTCAGTGATGAGATGATGGTCGACCATGTTCTTCGCGTACAACTCCAATCGTCGCAAGTCCCCGTCATTTAGATGTAGACGCAGTTCGGTACGGGTGAACGCTGTAATTTGGCACACTATGGATAACTGCTGTGGTCACGCGTCACTTCAGGTTATCGGATTGACCATAAAGCTGGATAAGTTTTTGCAGAAAACAGTCTGTGGGCGGTATCTTACTGAAAAATGGAATTTTGATTGATATTCAGTTTTTGTCTCGTCGACGTCAACTTGAAAGTAGAACAATAAAAACGCGATCATTCGTTGTCGCGTCTTTCAGATGGAAGGGAAGTTGCGCGACGAAGAAATAGCAGGCATTTTTTCAGCTTGTAAACTTTTAGAAAAACATTATTTCCACATATCGATTAAATACTAACAAATACCCTTCAAGACACTAACGTTGTTGTTTTCTCGACTCCATTGCTTTGGCATAATGCCTGACGTGCATTAGACTCAACGCGAGATCGGATGAGAATTTAGTGAATTCGAATGACAACAGATTGATGATACGACGACGGAAGTCGAGCCAGTAGTTGTACAACCAGTCGACATCGGGGGAATCGGACGTGTCTGAGAAGAAAGACGGACAAATCCTTGAGCAATTTTGAATCTTTTCATGCAAAATAATGTGATTGATGAGACACTAGGAGAACAGTGTCCCAGGCTTTACACAGCTCAGATGGTGACCATGTGGTTATGGCTCGCGACACGCTCCATGGATACGGTAACGTATTGAGATTATCTTATCAAACGGTATGGATAGACACAGAACTGTGTAATTTTTCCCAGCATGCCCAAATACCTTCACTGCCCAATCGTTTCAACATGATACAACTGTGTTCTCCGGTCAGCTCATTCACCGTTTGTCTCACATACACCGGCACGTAGCCGGCGCGTTTCCAGAATTTCAACAAAGGCAACTGAAGCAAAGCTTGTAATTTCACTCCAAAGATTATCCGCTAGAAATAAAGAACCAACCTGAAGTCCATAGGACACGCCCACGTACTGTAGGGATTCGGGTGCACGTTCATGCAGACGTTGCAGCAAAGGAGGCAGATTGGGACGGGGCTGGATTGACTCGCTGTGCAGATCACCCGACGGTTTAGTGGATCGTTTCTACATAAAAGGAGTGTATAGCAGTGTTTTATTTAGCAATTTTTATAATAATACAGTAGTCTAAAGCTGCATATATAGTTTCGGACCCTTTCACGAGACTATATATGTCACAATGCATCCGGGTCCTCATCAGTCAAGAGATGCATTGCGCCCTCCCTATTCTAGTAGAAGCGTGAAATTTGAAAAGAAAAAATTTTTTTGGAAAAGGAAAGAGGAAAAGGAAGGAAAAGACAGAAAGAACCGGGTGTCGGCGTTTGTTGTTGGTTGACATCAACGTCACAACACAGGGTATGGTCGAACTACACGTCAAAGACAAAAGAATTTCCTATGCATATTTGTGTAATTTTGCTCCCTTTATATGTGCGCTGTAAAAACATTATCTTAGTTGGTATCGGTCGAGCAATGAATGGAATAAATCATTTAAAAGGACCGCCAATCTTACTTCATTCGCATTCAGTGCAGAGGAGTCGTCCAAACTGTGCAGCTTGCCTTCGTAATACATTTGCAACAATTGCAGCGTTCGACTTCCATAACCCATTCCCTGATAATCAGGGTGCGTGGCGATGCGAACCACACGCGCGCCACTCAGCGATGGGAAATCATCGTCCTGAAACATTGTTACAGAATCTTTCGCTGACTTTAGACCAGTGACGTTGTTCGGGAGCATTACTTCCAAACCCAGCTATCTAAAATAAGTCTTATGTCCAGCATGTCTGGTCGTCTATAAAAAATTGTTGTTTTTAGCGCAAATATTGGAAATTTTTGCAAAACCCCATCTGACGATTGAGGAAAAAAGGGGCTCTATCGCCACCGCGTCCGGATGCGGTCAACGGGATGGATATGGCGATGTCTCGTTCGATACGCATTCACGTCAGCCTGGGGACGCCAGCCACGTCGCTAAATGGTGGTACACGGAAGTGACGGACAATCACCAACCCACCATCTGTTCTGGACTGTTGACAATATGGACTGATCTGATCCCAATATGCGCCCTCTGAGCCCGACATTTGTCGTTTGACGAGGACGAGGATTAATGCATAATTTTCAGTTCTGTTAACATGTCCTGTGATCTGTCCTGATGTCCGTGATCTTTCTCTCTCCTTGGCGCTTTTTGTAGCTTTTATTTGCTGTGGTTTTGTTATAACCAGTGTTGTAACTTTTTTCATTTCCGTTATTGTCCCACCCGGTCTTGTAACTGTGCTTCTATCATTAATTTACGTGCATGGTTTTATGCGTCACTGAGAGCAATAAACAAACATTGAGGAAAAAACAAACCAACCTGAAACTGTTGCGCCACCGTCCACGGTATCAGATCGCCTGACGCTCGCTTGCCACGTTGCAGAGAACTCTGAAAAAATAAGAGAGAGAAACAACAAAAATAAAAGAACTGATGATAATAAAATCTAAATCAACAGAGAGCTACGACTAACTTTCACAGATTGACGACTAATTTCTCCTTCAAGGCACACTTGCACAACGACCAGAATCTCGGGCAAACTCGTCTGATCAGATTTGACCGGGCCGAGCAGCACGAAAATGTGATGGGCCGGGGCATCGGATAGAAGTTGCAGATCGTTCGGCGTATTCTGCAAATTGGGTCTTTATATTGCAAGAAAACATCTATTTTTTTCGAAAAATTCATACAATTGCGATCTCTGGAAACCTTGTAATGCGCGGCCACATAAATGGCCATCAGACGCTGCAGAAATGTTTCTGACGCACGATGGTAGGAGAACAGCGTATCGCGATTGACGTAATATCTGAAAAGGAAAACACAAATCTACAAGACGCAGAACAAACAGAAACAAAAAACAACAACGGTGCTTGGGAAATAAACGCACAATTCACAATCTTTGGGTGCTGGACACCCAGACTGTATTCTGTGCGCAGCAGTTGCATCAAGACATAACAGGCCATTTAGCCAGGATTCGATTGGGTCACCTGTGAAGGACGAGGTAACAAAAACTCACAAAATTTTACAGACGAGAAATATTATCGACAATCGCAGAAACGTACCTGGTCGATATCGAATAGATTCTTCCATCTGAAGTTCGTGCAAGGCGCGTCCTGTATAATTTTAGTTTCATGTATGCCATTTCGTCTGATATTTCACCTTTTATCAAGCGTGATGAGCAAAAAAGCACAGCACTCACTGATCGTACCTGCTGCACAAACCAAAGTCATACGCAAGTGTAACATCACTCACCGGCAGCACCAGCATAAGCGTTGGAAGGCACTTGACCTGTTGTCATGCTGACCGCCTGTTGTCGAAGTTGTTGCAGCAATTTAAGTGACAATGATCGTCCAGTGCCTTCATAGCCATTCACAGTAGAAGCCAGAAACACCTGTAATCTACTCTTCCTTTAATCGTGAACAAAACAAATGAAAGATGACAAACTTGCACTGGAACTGCATAAAAACTCACCAAATACGGCCCAAACAGATCACGGACCAACGGCAATGGAATAGCGGCGGCTTCATCAATCACCACTAATTCGGCCTGAAAGGTGCATCAATTTTACAAAATTACAAACAATGCCAAAATGTGGTAATAAACGTTACCTGTCCCAACTTTGCAGCATCAGCCGGATGTATGTATTGGACAGTCTGTCTGTGGTCACGGAATACATTCACACGAACAACGGCCTGATTGAATTCGGGATTGGTCGACTGGATTAACTCGTAGTCAATGTGTTCCTGGGGTGAGGGAGATTCAAAATAAAAAATAATGATAATTAAGCAATCGGGAGAGAATGGAATCAGAGTGTGCTAATTTTTGAATGAGTTTGTAAATAACTTTGGTTGCGTTGCAACGTAAGAAGCGCGAACATTTGTGTTGATTTTGGATTTATAATATATGCCATCCGAAAAACATTTTCGCTTTGATTCCAACTTTAAAATCATTTCGAACCTGATAATCCATAGCATCGAATCCCATCATGATGAACTCAAAGAGCGTCTTCAGATTCTCAGGACTGGGCGCGGTCACGAACATATTGCTATACCCGAACCCAACAGCACCAGCAACGGCAAGACCCAACGCTGCCGACTTGCCTCGACCACGCGCTGCAGTCACTGAACAGGTCGCTCGCAATGTCTTCTCGGTGATCACGTCCAACAGACGGAGCAGTACCTGTAGCAAAATTGACGTGGTGATCTCATTCGTTTTTCTCAAGTGTAACGTGCTTGCCATTTGATGATAGTAATTTGTGGAGCACATATTATTTTAATTGCATTTGATCAACAATTGACTGCTCCAAATTTCACTTGATGAGCCGGAATTTGCTTGCCAATGGCCCTGTGCATTGTTGTCTTGTGCGGTGAAGAGAGACGGGCCCGGATGAGCATGCACGACAACGGAACAAACATTTGAGCCCGACAAACATGCTCTGAGCCCGACATTTGTCGTTTGACGAGGACGAGGATTAATGCATAATTTTCAGTTCTGTTAACATGTCCTGTGATCTGTCCTGATGTCCGTGATCTTTCTCTCTCCTTGGCGCTTTTTGTAGCTTTTATTTGCTGTGGTTTTGTTATAACCAGTGTTGTAACTATTTTCATTTCCGTAATTGTCCCACCAGGTCTTGTAACTGTGCTTCTATCACTAATTTACGTGCATGGTTTTATGCGTCACTGAGAGCAATAAACCAACCAACAACGGAACAAAACTTATCACCACTCCTCCAGAACGAAACTGGCTGGCGTTTCAGACCAAACACACAATAAAAAACAAGAAGTTTGTTCATCATCCTCTCACCTTGGCCTGACAAGCCGTTTTGCATTTATTGAGCAGTGCTCCAATAGGCGGCGTGTCTTGCATTGACTGTTGAATTGCGTGCAGTTTTTCAGCCTCGGCTGATTTCTTAACCTGAAATTTCCGACGGTGTTTTGAGTGATGGAAGTCCATCGTTCTAAAAATTTTCAAAATGTTTCAAAAACTTAACAAAACGTACCGCCAGTGCCGCCGGTATGGATTCAATCTGACAACTATGCGATGTAATCGGCAACAGATTCAATTGATCATCCACCACAGCACACGCTTTGCAATCAGCCAGCGACAAAATGAAACGTTCATTGAAACGACCAGTGACGTCTTGATGCGCTTCGGTGCGGTAACGCGAGTGCACGTCCTGCGGGGAATAACAATTCAGTTAAAATGTGTGCCGTTTGTAGGTAAATGAGCGTCTTGAATGAATAATCGCTGTTTTCAAAGACTTACAACGTATTATTTCAGGTGAATATATCACCATTACTTAGAATATCGATGAAACATTTCTGAATGCATCATAAAGATCTTTGGAACCTGGTGCTGGCTGAATCAAAACAATTTTATGGAACCCAATCAACAAAATAGACGTGATTCAAAACCAACCAACCATGGTCATTGTGTAAAGCTGTTGCAGTGACTCCATGTCACGTAGCAGCAGTACAACCAAGCCACCTCCATTTACCGTTTCAATCGTGCGCGCGAGTAGATTGGGCGTGATCGCTTCGAAATCCTGGTATAGAAAATGAGCATGTATAGGCCAGCTCCGCCAGCTCATGGCACTCGCAGACACAGGCTACGTGCTACATTACTGCCGTCAATGAATGCATCTATTCTCTGCAGTTATCCGTTGAAACATCCCCGAATTTTGCAACAGTACAGAAAAGTGTTATGGCAAGCAGCAAATGAAAACCGGATAAATTAAAATGCGGTCATCAAAGTATGACACTCGCTCAAAGTGTACATTTTGTTTAGAAAATGGCGTGTGCTGCTGCATGCGCTGACGTGCCATGAGCCGATGTACTGGCCACGCGTTGGTACATCGTGTTCAAAAGAATTGCCAAATCTTGTTTTCGGAACAATTGATGATTCTACGACTGGAGTATGGCTTACCTGCAGCACGCACATGCCAAAGGTGTTGCCGAGAATTTTGTGCGTTTCCGAATAGTAGCAGTAGCGAATCTGCGTGGACGCGACAAACAGCTCGACCGGGTCGTCTTCGTTCACGTTCAAACGACCGGCTTTGATCTTTTTCTGAAGAAGAAACACAGATTGTTTTTATTATCCAAGAAGCAAAAACAATATCATTGATTACACAAGACCTGAAGCTCGCGCATGCGCTTCTTTCGATGCGACGTGAAGCCGAGATCCTTCTTGTAACACCACAGAACGGACGGCCGGGCAGCAACGATGCATTTGGACAATATGTGATGAAGGATGACCACCTGCGAGAGGAGGGAGAATGGATGGACGGAGAGGAACAGTGGTCGATGTGGATGCGGGGCCCAAAAAAATTAAGGCACTAAATTTAGGGGATCGGGCCTAGGCATGGGGGCAATACCCAATACCTGGTACTGGTATTGGGTACCCATTACCCAATACCTGGTATTGGGTATTGTATTGGGCAGTGTAGTGGCAGGCCCATGTGTGGGAGGTAAGTATGATGCGGGGTTGGGACCGGAAGCGTGAGAGGTATGATTTTGGTCACCCAAAAAGGCGAAAAAACACCGTTTTTGTGATACAATTTTGGCCAAAAAATGAGGTAAAAATAGTACTTTTTCAAAATTTTCGCCGAAAATCGCCTAGGTATTATGGGTGGGTTTGCGATTTTTGGGAAAATAAGGTCGAAAAACACCGATTTTTGCCTTAAAAAGGTATAAAATTGCTTGTGAGAGGTATGATTTGGAGTTGTGAGAGGTAAGTACTCAACCCCCCCCAACCCCCCTCGGGTTTTGTGGTAGGTAAGTACTGAGAGGGGGGTAACCCCCCCCAACCCCCCCAGCCACTACTATGGTATTGGGTGTGGCCCTGGTATTGGGTATTGGGTTGGGTCTTCGCCAGGTATTGAGTGCGACCCAATACCCCGGAATATTTTACCCAGCATTGGATCAAAAACCGAAAACACATCCATTTTTTTAAAAATTGGAATTTTTGAGTATTGGGTCGGTATTAGGTCTCCTCACTCACATGAGTATATTGGGTAGGGTCCAATTTGAGCTGTGGGGTATTGGGGGTGGGGGCCTGGCAGAGGCAGAGGTAACGATCGGGCCGGGTTTGGCCTGGAAAAGACAAACGTCTTTTTTTCAATGAATTACTG
This sequence comes from Rhynchonema sp. JSB1_4, assembly GCA_030248065.1. Lineage (NCBI taxonomy): Eukaryota > Metazoa > Nematoda > Chromadorea > Monhysterida > Xyalidae > Rhynchonema > Rhynchonema sp. JSB1_4. Next base: position 16,103 of record JASAMV010005267.1, read on the forward strand.
ACCCACTGACTGTGCACTATAAACAAAGCAACCTGATCACGTCCTTTATCGCCCACAACAACGAACAGCGCGCGGTGATTTGTCGCCACACAGTTCTCGATCAACGTGCGAATACGATTATCGAGCTTTTTACGAACCATCGTGCTTTATGGTGTTTGTGGTTTGTGTGTGATTCCCGTTCCCTGTCTGTCCACAACTCCACAACGAAACGAACACCTGATTGTCTGCGGCAGAGGTCGCAATCGGGCCGGCCCGAGCTCGGGCCGGGCCGCGATTTTGGGGTCTTGGCTCGGGCCGGGCCGGGCCGGAGATTTGGACGGTCGGGCCGGGCCGGGCCGGGCACCCCGGCCCGAAGCTTCTGAAGTGACTTATTTTACTGAAAAAGTAGGGTTTTTTTGTCAAAAATACTAAAATTTCTGACGGACTTGGCAAGTAAAGTGATCAGTATTGTCCAGTGGTGTGGCTACCCAGGCGTGCAATCAACCTACTGACCACCAGAAAGGCCTGCAATCAACCTGCCTACTGTACCGGCCGAGCTTGGGGGGGGAACAAAATTTTTTATGCCTAAATTTAGATGAAAATGCACTCTAAAACCCTCATTTCGCGCGCAGCGCGCGATTTTTCGATTATTTGGAGTGAAAAATATCGATTTTATACCATTTTGAGCCAAAAATAGCAACCTACTGTACCAGCCGGGGGGCGGCGACCTACCTATGTACCAGGATGGCGCGTCATCTACCTTACCTACCTACTGTACCTAGGGAAGGGTGGACCCCCACCCCCCCAGCCACACCATTGGTATTGTCTATCTGGCGACTTTTTCATGGAAATCAATGAATTTTCAACCAAAAAATAGATTCAAAAATCGCAAAAATTATGACAAAAATTGGGTTAAAATCTGAGCCAAAAATTCGGGCCGTGCCGGGCCGGAGATTTGGGTGTTCGGGCCGGGCCGGGCCGGAGATTTGGGGGTACGGGTCGGGCCGGGCCGGAGATTTGGGGGCTCGGGCCGGGCCGGGCCGGCCAAACCCGGCCCGATTGCGACCTCTGGTCTGCGGCTTATTTCCTCAAATTATACCGTAAAACCTAAAATACAAGGGGGGGGCTGTATTTTTTCACTGACCCCTTTTAGGGGGGGCTGTATTATTTTTTGGGGGGGGCTCGATTTTGGGGGGGGGCTGTATTTTTTCGCTGCCCAAAATCTCAAAAAATGTTCCCAAAAATGCCCCTCAAATGGAGTTCTGTCAGGGTGTTACTGGTCATTATTGAGTGTTTTTAGGTGCAGATCTTCCATAAAAGGCTTTACGTCACCATATACCGTATTCCCTAAAATAGAGCCCCCCAAAAATACAGCCCCCCTAAAAGGGGTCAGTGAAAAAATAGAGCCCCCCCCAAAAATACAGCCCCCCCCAACTTGGAATTCCCCGCTTGGGGGTCGTAAAGTCAAGTTCTTGTATAAGACACCTTGTGTACAACGTTTGTGGTTGAGTATATGATGACGTAAAGCCTTTTATGGAAGATCTGCACCTAAAAACACTCAATAATGACCAGTAACACCGACAGAACTCCATTTTAGGGGTATTTTTTGGAACATTTTTTGAGTTTTTGGGCAGCGAAAAAATACAGCCCCCCCAAAAATAGAGCCCCCCCCAAAAAAATACAGCCCCCCCTAAAAGGGGTCAGTGAAAAATACAGCCCCCCCCTTGTATTTTAGGTTTTACGGTACTCAACCACAAACGTTGTACATAATGTGTCGTATGCAAGAACTTGTGACTTTACGACCCCCAAGCGGGGACTTCCAAGTTGGGGGGGGGGCTGTATTTTTGGGGGGGCTCTATTTTAGGGAATACGGTAAGTACCTAGTTGACAGACATGACATACGATACGATTCAAAATTTTCTCTGAGAAAGGTGCGTGGAGGATTAGTTTATAATCACCAATCACGCATTCCATAGTGCTCGGCAGGGGTTTTCTGAATCAAATCAATATTTATTCGTTGGTGAGGCATTCCGCTGACGTGAGGCACTCAATGCGTCTCTGGTTCCGATCACATGAAAAGGGTTGATACAGTAGTACTGCGGTACTGAGATAGACATATAAGTAGTATGTCCAATCTGTTTTCAATATTTATTTACAGTGAATGGATTGGATGGACTCAATGGATTTATATCACACGGGTCGACCGTTGAGTATGACTTCTTTGGGTTTGAATGCTTTGGTGTGCTTCTTCACAATTCGACGTGGCACCATGTGCGCGCCCCATTGCACTGACAAGTGCACGTGATAGATGGGACGCGGTGCTGGTTTGCGACTGGGTCTCGCTGGATGGTCGCTACCTGGAAGAGTTTGAAAGCGAATAAGCAATTTTGAGGCTTGATAATCTAGACATGACGCAAAATAAAACAAAAACCTGACTAACAGTCCGGGATGCTGTCAAAATCGTCGCCCATTCGATGATGTTTCAATCGATGTTGGAGATCGTCAGGCGGATGTGGGCCGGTCGACACCGGAATGTAGACATCCTACAATATCATGCTGATTGGCTGACGTTTCACAAAGCCGATGATAAATTGGACTAACATTGTCGATGGTAAAGTTTTCCTCCTCGACGGCCGTTGATGTTTCAGACGCGTCGAATGTGAGCACCGACTGGCCGACACTGGGTGTGGCGCGGGTGTCCAACAGACCCGAACCGCTTCGGGTGATCTGTAAAATTCGAGAGGCATTTTTGAATTCTCAACAAATATGACACAACAGTCGATAATTTTTTCAAATTATGAAACCGAAAGGAATGGATTGGCCGTGCTTGTCTTCGATTTGGTGATGCGCAGATCGGACGCTGTGCGAATCGCAGGCGGTGGCACTTGTTTCCTAACGTTGATTGAAAATGAACTTTTGCGCGTCCACGTGAGATTACAGGTAAACTAACGGTTTGTCCGCTTGTTGTTTCGATGGTTTTAACTTGTATTTGTCTTTGTTGAATAGGTAGTCCTCTTTGTCACTCTTGGTGCTCTTGGTGCTCTTGCTACTCTTGTCACTGCTCTTGTCTGAACCGTCATCTGGTGAACTTTTGTCTTTGCTCGGCGTTTGCTGTTGAGCAGATTTCGAATCACTTGGATCGGACATTTTCGGGAAGGCGATGGTATGTGATGATGGTCTGGTACGAGGGCTTATGAATCCGGAATTTTATTGCTTGGGAAATCAGGCCAAAGGAATGAAGGAAGCCCACACATGTTGTGGTGTTGTTTGCTGCAGTGACTCTGTGAGCCTCGCCTCAGTGTGAGGGCGCGTTGGATCCATTCTGCCAAGGCACACTAAAACTTTAGCCCCATCCTCCGCTGACCATGAGCATTCGATATCAAAAGAAATACGACTATTTTTAATTGCAGGTATGGTCCAGCCAGATTCAAGATTCAAGATTTAAAAATATCTATCGGTCTCGGTCCTCGGTCGCGAACTCGGATTTCTTTCGTTCCCTTTGCTTGCGGGAGAAAACACAGCCAATACCAAACATACCAAACTACCAAAAATGTCGCGCTTCATCAGGACGCTGCTGCTACCGTCAACGTCTCGAACACTTTGCGACTGCGCGCGGAAATGGTGAGTTTCGCGTTTGGGAGCAGGGGACAGCAGCAGTGTAGTACTTGGCCGGGGTGTTGACGATAGATAGATTGGGACCCGAAATGTGTTGACGATAGATAGATGACCCAAGTCCGAAATCTGGGGGGTGGGGGTCGACCCAAACTTGTTGACGATAGATTAGATGGTGGGGGGCGGGGGGGGGGGGCCCCCCAAAAAAAAAAAAACAAAAAAAGGGGGGGGGTGTGGGACCAAAAAAAAAAAAAAAAAAAAAAAAAAAAAAAACGGGGGGGGGGGGACACCAACCACCACACCACCACACTCGCCAAAAATCAAGGTATAGTATAGTGCATTAAGTAGGTAATAATGTGTAAATATTAATGAAAATGTGTATAGATGTACTAAATCCGCGCGTAGCGCGCGATTTTTGCCTATTTGTGGTGAAAAATACCGATTTTGAGCCATTTTGAGGCAAAAATGTCAATTTTGGGTTCGAAATGTGTTGACGATAGATAGATTGTTCCCAAAATTTGTTGACGATAGATAGATTTGCCCATATGTGTTGACGATAGATAGATGAAATCAAAAAGTGTTGACGATAGATAGATGAATTTGGGGGGGGCGGGGGACCCCCCCCACCCCCCCCCCCCCCCCAAGTACTACCCTGCCGCCGCCCCCCACCATCAATCTATGTTGAACAAGTCTGGATCGACCCCCCAGATTTCGGACTTGGTGGGTCATCTTCTATCTATCGTCAACACATTTCGGGTCCCAATCTATCTATCGTCAACACCCCGGCCAAGTACTACACTGCTGCTGTCCCCTGCTCCCAAACGCGAAACTCACCATTTCCGCGCGCAGTCGCAAAGTGTTCGAGACGTTGACGGTAGCAGCAGCGTCCTGATGAAGCGCGACATTTTTGGTAGTTTGGTATGTTTGGTATTGGCTGTGTTTTCTCCCGCAAGCAAAGGGAACGAAAGAAATCCGAGTTCGCGACCGAGGACCGAGACCGATAGATATTTTTAAATCTTGAATCTTGAATCTGGCTGGACCATACCTGCAATTAAAAATAGTCGTATTTCTTTTGATATCGAATGCTCATGGTCAGCGGAGGATGGGGCTAAAGTTTTAGTGTGCCTTGGCAGAATGGATCCAACGCGCCCTCACACTGAGGCGAGGCTCACAGAGTCACTGCAGCAAACAACACCACAACATGTGTGGGCTTCCTTCATTCCTTTGGCCTGATTTCCCAAGCAATAAAATTCCGGATTCATAAGCCCTCGTACCAGACCATCATCACATACCATCGCCTTCCCGAAAATGTCCGATCCAAGTGATTCGAAATCTGCTCAACAGCAAACGCCGAGCAAAGACAAAAGTTCACCAGATGACGGTTCAGACAAGAGCAGTGACAAAAGTAGCAAGAGCACCAAGAGTACCAAGAGTGACAAAGAGGACTACCTATTCAACAAAGACAAATACAAGTCAAAATCATCGAAAAAACAAGCGGACAAACCGTTAGTTTGCCTGTAATCTCACGTGGACGCGCGAAAGTTCATTTTCAATCAACGTTAGGAAACAAGTGCCGCCGCCTGCGATTCGCACAGCGTCCGATCTGCGCATCACCAAATCGAAGACAAGCACGGCCAATCCATTCCTTTCGGTTTCATAATTAGGAAAAATTTCGACTGTTGTGTCATATTTATTGAGAATTCAAAAATGCCACTCGAATTCTACAGATCACCCGAAGCGGTTCGGGTCTGTTGGACACCCGCGCCACACCCAGTGTCGGCCAGTCGGTGCTCACATTCGACGCGTCTGAAACATCAACGGCCGTCGAGGAGGAAAACTTTACCATCGACAATGTTAGTCCAATTTATCATCGGCTTTGTGAAACGTCAGCCAATCAGCATGATATTGTAGGATGTCTACATTCCGGTGTCGACCGGCCCACATCCGCCTGACGATCTCCAACATCGATTGAAACATCATCGAATGGGTGACGATTTTGACAGCATCCCGGACTGTTAGTCAGGTTTTTGTTTTATTTTGCGTCATGTCTAGATTATCAAGCCTCAAAATTGCTTATTCGCTATCAAACTCTTCCAGGTAGCGACCATCCAGCGAGACCCAGTCCCAAACCAGCACCGCGTCCCATCTATCACGTGCACTTGTCAGTGCAATGGGGCGCGCACATGGTGCCACGTCGAATTGTGAAGAAGCACACCAAAGCATTCAAACCCAAAGAAGTCATACTCAACGGTCGACCCGTGTGATATAAATCCATTGAGTCCATCCAATCCATTCACTGTAAATAAATATTGAAAACAGATTGGACATACTACTTATATGTCTATCTCAGTACCGCAGTACTGTTGTATCAATCCTTTTCATGTGATCGGAACCAGAGACGCATTGAGTGCCTCACGTCAGCGGAATGCCTCACCAACGAATAAATATTGATTTGATTCAGAAAACCCTGCGAGCACTATGGAATGCGTGATTGGTGATTATAAACTAATCCTCCACGCACCTTTCTCAGAGAAAATTTTGAATCGTATGCCATGTCAACTACCTAATTTGAGGAAATAAGGCGCAGACAATCAGGCGTTGGCGTTCGTTTCGTTGTTGAGTTGTGGACAGACAAGGGAACGGGAATCACACACAAACTACAAACACCATCATAAAGCACGATGGTTCGTAAAAAGCTCGATAATCGTATTCGCACATTGATCGAGAACTGTGTGGCGACAAATCACCGCGCGCTGTTCGTTGTTGTGGGCGATAAAGGACGTGATCAGGTTGCTTTGTTTATAGTGCACTGTCAGTGGGTCAGTAATTCATTTAAAAAAAGACGTTTGTCTTTTCCAGGCCAAACCCGGCCCGATTGTTACCTCTGCCTCGCCCTCGTCCATCGTGTATTTTGTGCCCGAAAAAGCGTTGCTTTAACTTTAACCTGTTTTGTGGCCCCCTTTGAAACGATTTTGCAACATGGTTTCAAATCCTCCAGAAATTTTTGGTCATTTAAAAACCAAAAACCATGTTCCTGAGAAAACTAAGTTGCGTACCGCGTGCGCGTACCTACCGTATTGTCGGAAATAGAACCCGGGGGGTCTATTTTTTCACTGGGGTCATTTTGGGGGGGTTCAATTTATGGGGGGGGTCAATTATTGGGGGGGTTATATTTTTTATTTGGCCCCCCGACGAAAAAATCATTGTTAATAATGCCCATAAAAATGGCTTGTTTTCGGTATTTTCTAACTTCAACAGCGGCAATTATGCTTAAAAAGCTGTATTCTGTTGTGTACGCAAGCTTAAACAACGTTTGACACAACAACACAGCCCTACCATACCACTAATCTGTTGTACGGTGAAGGTTGGGGTGGGGTTCTATTAATGGGGGGGGTCAGTTAATGGGGGGTTCTATTTTTGATTTCGAGCCATTTAGGGGGGTTCAATTAATGGGGGGGTTCTATTTCCGACAATACGGTACCTTACCTGTTATATTACACCGCATTACCAGAGGTCGCAGCCCGGCCCGACCCGGTTTAGGCATGGCGGGGCAATACCGATTTTTCGACCCACACAACCCAAGCCAATACCCAATACCAGGCCAGGCCCCACCTCCAATACCCCATACCTCAAATCGGACCCTACCCAATATACTCATGTGAGTGAGGAGAGGAGACCCAATACCTAATACCGACCCAACACCCAAAAATTCCAATTTTTAAAAAATGGATGTGTTTTTGGTTTTTGATCCAATGCTTGGTAAAATATGACTGAATTTCTCATATTTCTTATTGCAGCTGAAAAATAGCAATTTCAAAGGCTTAAAGGCTTAAAAATTGAAAATTTTTACGAAATTTCAGGGCTCTGAGGCGGAAAATAGGGCAAAACCGGGGTATTGGGTCGCACTCAGTACCTGGCGAAGTGTTATAAGAGTTCTTAGTTACCGTGTCACACCTCAACTATTACTAAAGAATTGAGGGCTAGCCCCTCTAGGAAAGCAAAGCACAAAGTTACATTATGATTAGGTTTATCACACATACTAAAGAATACATGATGGAAGCATACCTATAATCCAACCTAGCACCGCTCGGGCTGTCGCGCGAATGCCCCAAAAAATAAAAAATCCTGCTACACTACAGCGGGTATAAAACAGTCACAACAGGGTGATTCACCTAGTACGAATTACACATGAACCTGGTTTTTACTACAAAAGTTACTATATTACAATATAATATTATTACTATAACAGAAGACCCAACCCAATGCCCAATACCAGGGCCACACCCAATACCCAATACCAGGTATTGGGTAATGGGTACCCAATACCAGGTATTGGGTATTGCCCCCATGCCTAGGCCCGATCCCCTAAATTTAGTGCCTTAATTTTTTTGGGCCCCGCATCCACATCGACCACTGTTCCTCT
>JASAMV010005268.1:0-11154 GCA_030248065.1 Rhynchonema sp. JSB1_4
TGAGTTGTTTCGAACTTCGACAGTGAATCGATTATTTTCCGCAATATCGACCACTCCCTCAACAATCGCGTCAGTCTCGATGGTTGGTGTCACTTTGTACACCTTCAGACCAACGAGTTCATCGTATTCATGTTTTTCTTCCTCCGATATTTGTTGAGGCTTCAATTCAACTTTCACCATTGTAGTTCCGAATGGTTTGATCTTCGTGTTTTTCAGCACTCGAGCTTGTCCTTTCAACAACCGAACCGGTTTCGGCTCCGTTCTCAATATTTGATTATATATTTGATAACAACAATATTTGATTGTACTTGAGAATATAGGAATAGTTGACACCGACCAGTTGTGTTCACAAACGGGCAGTAGCGAGGTGAGATTTTTTACGATGAGCCAGATAACGTGACAATTTGCGCTGGGGTCTGTCCACCATATGTACCTACATATGTAAGATTGCAGTATAAAAAGTGAAGGCGTGTCACGGGAAAGGTAAATGATTGGCGCATTTTAAAGCAAAGTTACATGAAAACAGCAGCATAACCCGCAGTTTTGGAACGATAATTTAAGACTTCAAGCAGGTTTGACTTGCTGGAAGAACTGAATGCGCACATAATGACGGCTGCTTAGATAGTTTAGTAGAGCCACGGACTGTCTAACGTTGTAATGGCATTGAACCTATGCGAAATACAAGCGCCGCAGGCGATTTTTTGAGAAACAACAAGCAAAATCATGCATTTCACAGTAAAAAAGGGGAAAATAATAAAAAAAGTTGTGAAATAATAAAAAAAGTGAACTTACTTTTCTAATTTTAAAAACCGAAAAAGTGGCGAACTTTTTTTTTTAAAAATTTTTTTTATAAAAAAATTTTTACTTTTTTTTTAACCCAACCCTGGTTTCAAGTGACTTAGTTGCGGCACCCAGACCAAAAATCCATTTGCATCTGGATAGTTTGCCTCTCACAAACCGAGACTTGTCATTATAAGCACTCATGACTGTAGACTAAAAATATTATTACTGGGCGTGAGACTGTTCAGGATAAGCTGCCCATGTTTTTCTCATTCCTATCACAGCGCCAGATCTCCGCAAAATCCACGTGCATGTCTAGCTCTGTTTGCATAGTCACCACGTTCCGAAGGTAACGAGCGTTTCGTAATATTTTCGTTCATAGTCGTTGTGTCATATTCGTGGGATTACGCTTATTCTTAAAAAAAATAATTTGGCTATGAAACGTCTAATAATACATAAAACGTGTGTGACAATTACCACCCGTTTGTCAGCAATTGACAGCAAGGATGATTTACATGTACAGTTCATCTCCGTTATAAAGCTTCCACTAGAACTGATCGAATATAGTAATTTGAGCTCATCGGTTTCGCTCAACAAAATGACACATTTATTCACGACGTGGTTAGGCTGCGAGCAGATAAACGCGGAATGCTGACTAAAAACCAGCGTAGCCATCATAGCTTAACACGCCAAACAGACTTTGAAACATTTTTTGAAGCGCCACTACAGTGGTTTAGCTGTACAATTAATGAGTTGTTGTTTTTAAACCAATTCCGCACTCCGCTCAGGTACCATGATGTTAGCGTGCAAAAATATTTTATGTAATACATCAATGAGTGAAACATCAACGTGCTGGACATGTATGCGTACACTTCATGCACATTATGTACATTATGCATGGTGCTTTGCACAGTGTGTCTGTAAAGGTGTGACACAGAGTGTAACCAAATACACGGGTTCTTCTTGAATACGAGCACCGACCTGGCACTTGTGAGGCACCACTCAAGCACCCACTTTTGCACATGGAGGATGTTTCCAGCGAGTGTGCAACTTGGTTGCGATACCCACACGAACAATTTATTTGTATCTGGTTAGTTCTCATTATAACCACTCATGACTGTAGACTAAAAAATATTATTACCTAAAATGTTCAAACTTTTCTTCCGTCGAAAAAATATGATTTTTGAACGTATAGCTTCAAATGTAACAAAGAATTTTTTGCGATTAGATCACAGTGCACACGCTAGGCAATCACAACTGCTGGTTGGAAAATATTTTGTCACCCGCGAAAAAAATGTTTGAGCTTTGTTCCTTACAGCCAGGTACAGACTGCGTCACTTGTAGATTCGAGACAAAAGATGTATCTGCGGATACCTGAAGCTGATTTGCGGTGTGTACAGCTATGGCTACAGAATGAAGAATGCAAAAATGCGATGCCCTGGGGGTGTCTAGAAATCGTGTTTTTTCTCAATCGCAGTGGCATATAATCAGCAGAATTAGCATGGTTTCATTGATGAAAAGTGTTTCTTCACTTGCCTGCTCTCTCACATCCGAACATCATCTATCTACAGCGCGTTGATCGTGGTAAGTCAAACGAAAGTCCCTATTGTTCGTTGGTGACAGGTCTGGTATGTATGTATGTATACTCTGATAATACTTTTGAGAGAAATTTTTCAGACGCGTTGCCTGATCCATGAAGCGCACGCTGTCCGTGCAGCCAGCTGAATTTCGTTGCATGTCGCAAATCACTACGTTAGACTTGTGCGTTGAGTGGCTCGCAGTTACATGACCTTTATAACCAATGCACGCATAATGCGCTTTTCGGATCAGGGAACGCGTTTGAAAAGTTTCTCAAAAGGGTATTGTCAGAGCATATGTATAATTTATTAATGCAGATTGAAGTTCAACTATGGGGTGCGCAACGTGTTTTGGTTGGCTGTTTAGATCTACTATACTTTCACAGACCGACGGCACACTATGTCACCGTCTGCGTGAAATAACCATAAATCTTTAAGTTATGGGACAGCACCACGTCAATGGCATGCGCCTGTTATTGATGTGCTGCTGTGTGATCATAAAAAAGCCACCTGTTTGCAGAAAATGAGCCAGAAGCGCCAACTGACCGAGTCAAGCGAAAGAGCCGTGCGCGAGTTTTCAAGCTCTCGACACAACAACAAGACCACCATTCGGTTGGGGGACTACCCTGACTTGGTGAACCGGTATCAGAACACGCAACATCTTCGCGCAATGCCAGTGGGCGAAGGTGGTCGAAGGGGGGTTCTCTTTACGTGCATTTATTATAAGGTCCTCACTGACCATATTTGAGCGATCCGATTTTATCAAACTTCTGTGATCGATTGTCATTGGCCAAATGTGTTTGTGATGTATCGCTTTCATCCAAAATAATCATTAAAACATCATAAAATAGGAAAATCATGTAATGAAAACAAGGCCAATTCACATCGACCAAGAAGTTTAAAATTGTCATTGTGCACATTACTTGCTGGCTTACAGGTCCTCACAAATTTCGCCTGAGTTGCTTCCCCAATGGGCGCCAACCGGACGAATTTGGGTACCTGTGTTTCGTACTCACGGTGATCTCGTCGATTTACACTCCGGTTTGTTTTGATCGGTTTATTTTCAATCAATAATGAAAGCAAAGTTGTGCGGTTTTGTTAAGGTTTTGGTTTTGATGCGGGATGACACAGGGGAACTAGCTGTCACTGGGTATGAACTTTGCCGACATGTTGGTTGGATAGGTTCTATTTGACCAGCGTAAATTTTCTCACACCTGATAGCACAACACTTACGCTGGTCAAAATCGGTGAAATTTCAGTGTCACACACAGCCAACATAGAAGCAAGCATAAGTGTGTGTGCTTACAAAGCCGAAACATGCTGATCTGCTGTAAGGGCGAACTAAGGTTAAATCCGGAATTCGGAAATAGTTTGCATACAAAAATACAAAACAGTTCCGGACTCCGTTCCGCGAAACGCGGAAATTTACATGCAAAAATTATGCGTTTTCCGGAAATATTTCCGGATTCCGGTTTCCGGATTCAACCTAAGTCCGTCCTAAGTCAAAGCATTGCATCCTCAACACACCGGCCTGCATCGGTCCCGCCAGTTTTCTCCAAATACAGATTCGTCTCATGCCGGAGATGCGAACATCACTATGTATTTACAGATAGTGGCCGACGTGACGTTCACTTTCCACACGACAGCAGGAAAGACGATCCAAGGAGCCAAGTTTGTCGCCATCACATTAACCAAAACCGTTGGTCTATCCACCAACAAAATACTGTCCAACATGACGATCCTGAACGAGGACGATAAGCTGTTGTCTCCAGACGGGACGCTGGTGTTCGACTTGGACATCACAGTTTATGGTCCTAGTGTCCCTAAACTGGTGGCATCCGTGGTGTCATCAAAGCGACCTCGTTAGTGTTGTATATGAGCTATCAAATTTTTTTTAATCGTGTGTAACCCAAATAATGGATTCTGGTGCATTCGCACTGACTATGACCTGGTGCACCGCCCGTATGTATTCATATTATGACATCAGCGCGCGCCTATGACGCGTGCATGACTCTAGCTCGTGTGCGTTTTTGGAGTCACGTGACATCTGGTGAACCGCACTGATCATGCATGACCTGGTACGCCGCCAATTTTTGGTTTACTGTGTCTTCAGGTCAAGCCAATGTGGCCGACATGAGTTGGCTGAAGAAAGCTTGGTCAAGCTATGAGGGCCTGCAAGACATCAAATTGCACTGCAACGGAAAATCGATCAGCGCCAACCGACTGATTTTGATGGCCAAAAGCCTGTATTTCGATTTGCGCCTCAACCCTGGCAGAAGAATCCGCCGCTTGAATAAAAAACGCGTGCCAGCGTGCACCCCAATTCCAGAACCCACTGATTTTTAATGAATCAATTGTCATTCTTGTCACACTGATTCCTGCCTTTTGTTGTATATTTTCCTCTCACACGCTGATTAACATTCAATAATAAAAAATCTATCGTTGCGTCTGCCTCACAAAAATGATGATCCAAGCTTCACAATGGGTAATTTTATAACACTAGCGGGATATGATTTTAGGGGTTAGGTTGCTGCTCACAGCGCTAGAATTCTAGGCAGAAGGGACCGCCTAATTTTGTTATCACTGCAACTTTGTTATCACTCCTTTTCCTTGTCGAAATCTTTGTCGTCCTCATCTTCCAGCACGTTGGCGTCCAGCAGTTGGAGCGCCGCCTCCACCGCGGCCAGCCGGTCGTCCTCGCTCAAACTGGCACTGAACATCGAACGGGAATCTTTTTCCTTGGTGCACGAATCACATTCAGATCGCGCCTGAGCGCGTCCCGACGCCAGAATTGACGAAGGAACAATGAATGCAATTCCTGCAGCAAGGGCATGCATTGGAGACTCCTATCGACCTTCAGTTCCATTTTGAGCCAGGAGTCCCAGGCAGATCGCCCAGTCGGATCAACGCAATGATCCCGGATGTATTTGAAGAGGGCTTGCGATTCTGCCTCACCGAACCGACGACCCAATTGAGCTTCCAGTCGGCGACGGTAGTCGCTGAACAGTCCCCTGTTAAGCAGGTCAGCAAAGTACTGTTCAATCGGGTAATGGACCGCAAGCCCAATTGCGTCGTCGCCGGCGGACTTGCCCAGCTCAAAGCTCCAACCACCGGTCTTGGCCGGACCCAGCTCCAGCCTGGAAGACGAAGACCACGGTTTCCACAAACAAATAAATATTATTCATAAGGTTGGCTGTAGTGTAGTGGAGGTAAGTATGATGCGGGGTTGGGACCGGAGGCGTGCGAGGTATGATTTTGGTCACTCAAAAAGGCGAAAAAGCTCCGTTTTTCGGCACAATTTTGGCCGAAAAATGAGGTAAAATTAGTGGCTTTTCCAAATTTTCGCTGAAAATCGCTTTAAAATGCTTGTTATGGGTAGGTGTGCGCGCGGAGCGCGCGATTTTTAATGTTCCCCCCTCCCCCCAGGAACTACACTGGTTGGTTGGCTCAGCACAGTGTAGTTCCTGGTCCAGAGGGGGAACAGACGTACCTTCCACTGTTTTCGGAGGGGGAACAGACGTACCCACCTGGGGGGAGGGGGGGAAGTCCCAAATTGGGGGGGGGGCGGAAAAAGTCATTTTTTGAGGTCGAAAAATTGGACTATGTTTGCCCTATTTTGCTAAATGTCCCCAATAAAAAGGGTATTTTGGCGATTTTTTGCAGGTTTCACCTAAAGGTTGCTTATTTTGGGCCTAAAAATGCCTATTTTAAGCCTAAGTTTGCCTATTTTAGGAAAAAAATGGGGGAGCAGGCGTACCCGGAGGGGGAACAGTGGGACAGGCGTACCTCGGAGGGTGAACAGACGTACCCGAGGGGGTCCCCCTCCCCCCAGGAACTACACTGGCTCAGCATGGGCCTGCCACTACGCTGAGCCACAGCACTGCCCCCGAGGGGGGAAGGGGAAACCCAATTTTGTGAAAGTAATTTTTGAGGTCGAAAAATTCACCTTTTTTGGAAAAAATCGCCATAAAAATGGTTTATTTGCGACTTCTGACGGTTTTGACTTGCAAATGGCCTTTTCAGGGATGTTGGAGTACCCGAGGGCCCACTGGAATTACACTACCCCAGCTCCAACACTGCCGGGAGGGGGGTGCAGACAAACTGTTATTACCGTATTTCCTAAAATACAAGAGGTGCTGTATCTTTGCACCGACCTCATTTGGGGGCTGTATTTTTGGGGGGCTCTATTTTTGGGGGGCTGTATTTTTTTTCGCTGCCCAAAAGGTCAAAAAATGTTCCTAAAATTACCCCTAAAAATGACTTGTGCGAGGGTTTCACTTGTCATAATCGAGTGTTTTTAGGGATAAATCTTGAACACGAGGATTTGTAGTGTGATATACTCAACCACAAACGTTGCAGACAGGTCCCGATACAGCCACCTGGCTTTACCACTCCCAATGTTGGGACTTCAAGTTGGGCGGGGAGGGAGGGCGCTGTGTTTTTTGGGGGGCTCTATTTTTCACGGGTGCTGTTTAGGGGGGCTGCATTTTTGGGATTGGGAGCTCTATTTGGGGGGCTCCATTTTAGGTAGTGCGGTAGATGTATCACTTGACGTAACTTTAGCCAGCAGCTGTCGCCCGCTATCTTGGTGTCGACTCGAATCCAAAAAAACGGCAAATTAACAAGAACATGACTCACTTTTCGTGACCGCAATTGTCCATAATGATGCTGGATTCGTCAGTCAATTTTCACTCAATAAATCACTTCTTTATTATTTCAACGCAAATATCTGAAACTAAATTGCAGCAGTCCAATATGAAGCCACAAATATTTTCAATAGATAAACATAATTGAGCGACAAGTCCGCTTTCATCACCAGACTTTTTTTAACCGGTCGGATTCTTTTGCCGGCACTGGCTACAGCAACCATCTGGATATCTTTTTCTTTGTCTTTTATTCCGTGCGCGGGAACAATACTATTTTGAATTTTGTGTCATACAACCTGCCGATCACTTTGGCCGACTCAGACCCCCTCTCTGCGACGCTGTGCACACACACACACACATTGTCCATAAAAAGTCAACAAAAAGTCCAACACACATTGTCCATATGTGTTGGTTTATTATGTACCCAAATTGGATTTAGGGGCCTGATCTGCTATTCTATTATGCTCACCCAAGACCTATATGATTTCATGCTTGGTGATTATTCGCTGTACACTGTGCACGGCTATTTTTTGCGATAATCTATGCATACCTAAATGTACATTGCAAGCTGCCGACACATAAACAAACGGCAAGCAGGCATGGGGCGTGTGTGGATAATGTACAGTAGCGCCATTGCTGCCTGTGCGCATGGCCACAGCAGCGGGTGCACACAGTGCTGGATTTGAAACTTTTTCTTCACACACACACACACACACACACACACACACACACACACACACACACACACACACACACACACACACACACACACACACACACACACACACACACACACACACACACACACACACACACACACACACACACACACACACACACACACACACACACACACACACACACACACACACACACACACACACACACACACACACACACACACACACACACACACACACACACACACACACACACACACACACACACACACACACACAGTTGTTTTCATCAACTGGTTCGCTTCTGAAATTTTTTAATTTGCGTTTTTCAAACAAAACAAAGATGACGGCATTCGTCTTTTTTTTAAGATTTACCTTTTTTATCCCGGAGCTGAAAAATTTCGCGACACTTCGAGTGTGGGTATGCTTGTCATATGAATGTGACGTGAAGAGGTACAGAAGTGTCACAGTCGGTCAATCGGTCAAGCTGGCAGATTTTTTGAGCAAAATAACATGCAAAAAGCTGCTGCTTAACCAATGTACGGTTGGCGACGTCCGGTGTTTTGGCACGATAATGTGATCCTGAACCGTCACACCAAACGTATTCAGGAATCAGGCCTGAGCAGCCAGTTGCTCTACCAGCTGAGCTACGGGAACGCTGTCTGGCTGCGGCTCAGAATCACTCATAAACCCAACGCACGCACGCCAATACACTGCGCACCGCAGCACACACTCACAACACCGGTTCCGTTCGTTATACGCGTCGACGCGTATGGGTGTGTGTCTGTTCGCCAGACCACAAGAGCGTCACAGTAAGGCTTGGGAATTGCCCCCAAGTCCCGCCTGTCTATTTCTGTGGGAATGAGCAAATTGTTTCACCACACCATGTCAGGGACTTGAGTGTCCTAATAGACTGTGATCCTCCAAGCCACACCACCAAACATATGGACACGGCAGGGGTTGAACCTGCGTCTTCCGGCTGTTCTAACCAACTGAACTACGCGTCCGTCTGGCTGGCGTGCTTGAGCGTGCTCTTATACCTGTGCAGCACCAAATGACTGCACGAACAAGGTATAACGTGTAACGCACACTAGCGCGTATACACACACAGCCTCAGTCAGTGTAACACACACTACTTCACGGGCTGTAGCACAGGTCAACGGATGACCATGATCACACCACCTCCCCTTTTACGAAAGGTTCGGCCTCGAACCGACACTCTCTGTGAACCAGCGCAACGTGGCCCACAAGGAACTACGCACAAATGTACGCAAATCAACTTGTGTCCCGTCCACACGTAGCGCCACCTCCCCCTCTCAGAAGGTCTGACCCCAGACCGGCTCCTTGGCCGCAACTGCGGGTTGGTTCACTTGTCGGGCTCACCAATTGTGAACTCTGAGCCACACCACCAAACATATGGACACGGCAGGGGTTGAACCTGCGTCTTCCGGCTGTTCTAACCAACTGAACTACGCGTCCGTCTGGCTGGCGTGCTTGAGCGTGCTCTTATACCTGTGCAGCACCAAATGACTGCACGAACAAGGTATAACGTGTAACGCACACTAGCGCGTATACACACACAGCCTCAGTCAGTGTAACACACACTACTTCACGGGCTGTAGCACAGGTCAACGGATGACCACGATCACACCACCTCCCCTTTTACGAAAGGTTCGGCCTCGAACCGACACTCTCTGTGAACCAGCGCAACGTGGCCCACAAGGAACTACGCACAAATGTACGCAAATCAACTTGTGTCCCGTCCACACGTAACGCCACCTCCCCCTCTCAGAAGGTCTGACCCCAGACCGGCTCCTTGGCCGCAACTGCGGGTTGGTTCACTTGTCGGGCTCACCAATTGTGAACTCTGAGCCACACCACCAAACATATGGACACGGCAGGGGTTGAACCTGCGTCTTCCGGCTGTTCTAACCAACTGAACTACGCGTCCGTCTGGCTGGCGTGCTTGAGCGTGCTCTTATACCTGTGCAGCACCAAATGACTGCACGGAACAAGGTATAACGTGTAACGCACACTAGCGCGTATACACACACAGCCTCAGTCAGTGTAACACACACTACTTCACGGGCTGTAGCACAGGTCAACGGATGACCACGATCACAAGACCAACAAAACTTGAACACAGTACCCAGCGCGAACTGCACGATCGTTTACAAGCAAGTAATAGGTGGCAGCCATCCAAGCAGCAGCTGGCTGGTGGAAGTGCGTCAGGCAGCAGAAAATTTTTGTTCGACTTCGATTCCCACAGTGGTGGCTGCAATGTTTAAATTAAATTTTGCTATTAAATTAAACTTTAATTAAACTAAAATTTAATTAAATTAAACTAAAGGTTGCTTATTTTGGGCCTAAAAATGCCTATTTTAAGCCTAACTTTGCCTATTTTAGGAAAAAAATGGGGGAGCAGGCGTACCCGGAGGGGGAACAGTGGGACAGGCGTACCTCGGAGGGTGAACACACGTACCCGAGGGGGTCCCCCTCCCCCAGGAACTACACTGGCTCAGCATGGGCCTGCCACTACGCTGAGCCACAGCACTGCCCCCGAGGGGGGAAGGGGAAACCCAATTTGTGAAAGTAATTTTTGAGGTCGAAAAATTCACCTTTTTTACCTTTTTTGGAAAAAATCGCCATAAAAATGGTTTATTTGCGACTTCTGACGGTTTTGACTTGCAAATAGCCTTTTCAGGGATGTTGGAGTACCCGAGGGCCCACTGGAATTACACTACCCCAGCTCCAACACTGCCGGGAGGGGGGTGCAGACAAGCTGTTATTACCGTATTTCCTAAAATACAAGAGGTGCTGTATCTTTGCACCGACCTCATTTGGGGGCTGTATTTTTGGGGGGCTCTATTTTTGGGGGGCTGTATTTTTTTTCGCTGCCCAAAAGGTCAAAAAATGTTCCTAAAATTACCCCTAAAAATGACTTGTGCGAGGGTTTCACTTGTCATAATCGAGTGTTTTTAGGGATAAATCTTGAACACGAAGATTTGTAGTGTGATATACTCAACCACAAACGTTGCAGACAGGTCCCGATACAGCCACCTGGCTTTACCACTCCCAATGTTGGGACTTCAAGTTGGGCGGGGAGGGAGGGGCGCTGTGTTTTTTGGGGGGCTCTATTTTTCACGGGTGCTGTTTAGGGGGGCTGCATTTTTGGGATTGGAAGCTCTATTTGGGGGGCTCCATTTTAGGTAGTGCGGTAGATGTATCACTTGACGTAACTTTAGCCAGCAGCTGTCGCCCGCTATCTTGGTGTCGACTCGAATCCAAAAAAACGGCAAATTAACAAGAACATGACTCACTTTTCGTGACCGCAATTGTCCATAATGATGCTGGATTCGTCAGTCAATTTTCACTCAATAAATCACTTCTTTATTATTTCAACGCAAATATCTGAAACTAAATTGCAGCAGTCCAATATGAAGCCACAAATATTTTCAATAGATAAACATA
>JASAMV010005270.1:0-13769 GCA_030248065.1 Rhynchonema sp. JSB1_4
ACTGAGGCCCTGAGACCAACGGTGTTCATGGTGATACTCGGAAAGGTCAAAATTAAAAAATAAAAGAGGAAGCGAGACACCAGGTTCACGTTCCTCAATTGTGGTATTGATGTTGTTCACCTCGGTTTTGACAAACGACGCGATTGTTCAGTTGTTTGGAAAGTGCATACCGAAGTTTTTAAAACCCTGTACAAGCTTGAAGCAGGCAGCGCTCAAGTTTGGTTACGCCAAGAAACCGAGCTTTGTCATGTCATACTGTTAATCGAATTCAAGAACATCGAAAACATATCACAATTCGAAAACTTGTGCTCTATGTGCAATGCACAGCAAAGAGCAGGCATCGGAGCATGCGCCGAGAACCGAACCCGCAAAAAATTTTGCGGCCAGGTTCTAATTGAGAAAAAGCGTGTTGCTGGCCGATCGGACCCGCGACCCGCGTGTGCATTGTGAAGGCAGTCTGGAGTTGTTCGAAACTTATGGTATTGAATACCTATTAGTGAGTCTCGAAATATTCTTCAGTTTGCACAAAAAGTCACGTGATCACGCTATAAGGGCGCGCCCATGTAGACCAGGGCCAGGGCCGGGCCGGCGCCATGAAAAATAATCTATGTCCGAGGCTCCGGCCCTGGCCTACATGGGCGCGCCCTAAGAGCGAACGGAATCGGATCGATCTCCAAGTTCAACGACGGCCATAGATAAAAATATAAAAGGTACCTACACTAAGAGGGCTGTCAGCGAATCGAACGATCTGAGCAGGTCAAGTAAACCGCGAAGTGCAATGCCCTCATTTTACAAGAAATGGCGGAAGATGATGAAATAACAACTTTTTACAAACGCAAGGTTGGAAAGCATTCGGTGACAACGCTCGTGCCATATATGGCAAGTTTGCTTTTTTACTAATGTTGCATATTATTTAAGTGGATTCTGCCACGTGAAAATAAACCCAAAAACGTATGGGCAATCCATCGGCTCATGGCACTTTTTTACACACAGTGCATGCAGCAGCACACGCCATTTTCTAAACAAAATGTACACTTTGAGCGGGTGTCATACTTTAACGACCACTTTTTAATTCATCCGGTTTTCATTTGCTGATTCACTTAATACTTTTCTGCATTGGGTGGAATTTTCGAAACGGTGTAAAGGCCAGTTGGGCGTAAAGGTCGGTGTAAAGTTCGGTCGAAAGCTCGGTCGGCGTAGCTCGGTGTAAACGTGAAACATTGCCTGTTATTAACGTGGAATGTTTCAAGTTTACACCGAGGTCTATCACACTGAGCTGTCGACCGAGCTTTTCACCGACCTTTACACCCAACTGACCTTTACACCGTTTCGAAAATATCACCCATTGTTGCAAAATATGGGGATGTTTCAACGGATAACTGCGGAGAATAGATGCAATTACTGACAGCAGTAATGTAGCATGTAGCCTGTGTGCGCGAGTGCCATGAGCTGGCGGATTGCCTATACACGATGCCCGCACACGATTTGCTTGTCACCAGTTGCGAAAGGGATAAAGGCAAACCAGCCGTGCTTTGCAGACCTAGACCATACCGTATCAGACTGAATTCTTACACACTTGAAATGTTTCAGGTTACTATAGCCACGTCTCGCGGTTAGCCGATAAACAACACACACACAAACGCACCTTAAATGTTTCACGATCTTGGCTCTTTCACGTGCAAGCCACGCACGACGTGGCTACAGTAACCCGAAACATTTTAGGTGTGTAAGAATTCAGGGTGTTACGGAATGGTCTAGGTCTGCAAAGCACGGCTGGTTTGCCTATGTGAACCTAACGTTTCAGTTGATTGCCACGCTGCTTGATCTGCATCAGGCTCTTTGTGCTGGTCTGTTTTCTAAATTACCGTAAAAACCTAAATACAGCCCCCCGGAATAGAGCCCCCCCCGTAATACAGCCCCCCAAAAAGGGTCAGTGAATTAATGGAGCCCCCTTGAATAGAGCTCTCCTAAGTAACATCCCCTATACAGTAGTGTATTAAGGCTTGATAGTGGTGCACAGGTGCACTTATGCATGTTTGTTGTTCGTTCAGAGCACATAAGATGCCTCTTATTGACGAATAGACACGAATAAATGCGATTATAGTAAATTTCCAAATTCGTTGCCGCACAGTAAAATACGCCCCATACTTAATGTCACGTTCTAAACCCGAACGCTAACCATGCGCGGTTCTGAAACATTACGCGCAGCTGCCTGGCTGGCTGGCAAGCTGCGTGTGTGTTGGCTGTCCGAATGTTTCACAGGTTGAATTTCGGGTTTAGAACCTGACATTAACTATGGGGCGTACTTTACTGTGCGGCAACGAATTTGGAAATTTACTATACAAGCGAAAAAAACATCCTTTCAAATCCCTTTTTAGGGGTTTTTGGGGTGTATTTCTGGGAACAATTTTTCAGGTTCGGGTCAGTGAATTAAGAGAGGCCCCTCTGGAATAGAGCCCCCGTAATGGAGCCTTTCCCAAAATGGGGTCAGTGAATTAATAGAGCCTCCTTCTGTTACGGTTTTTACGGTAAACGCAATTATTGGCAATTACGAATTGACCAGGCAACGGACACAACAATTCAAGAGTTAAAAAAGCAAGTTGGAAAGACCATATCCGTCCAACCAAATAAATGTCCAATGTTAAGTGCAGTTGCACCAAATAATCACGCTGTGAGTTGTCTGAAATCTTCTGAGTCACAAAATAAACATATGAAATCATGAACCTTTGCATACAGAACGGAATAACGGAATATTGCGATTCAAAGTAATTGCAACTGAGTGAGGTAACGAAGTAAAAAACACACGAAGATAAAATAGCATTGGCCACGTGTACCGATATAATAATCTTGTTTCAAGAGATCAAGCCGATGTTTCAGTTTAACCGACCTACAATGTTGTTTTGGTTTGGATCTAGGAAACGAATGACGGAGCATGGGGAGTAGGATCACTGGTTAAAATAAACATTGGGCAATGGAAGTGTTGGTTGACGACATTGTGAATGACCAATGAGTAGCGAAACATTGAATAATGGGACGTTCAAGCGTGGGATTGTTCAACGAGATGAAAGTCAATCTGTCGTTACACAAAAGCCAACAATATGTTC
This sequence comes from Rhynchonema sp. JSB1_4, assembly GCA_030248065.1. Lineage (NCBI taxonomy): Eukaryota > Metazoa > Nematoda > Chromadorea > Monhysterida > Xyalidae > Rhynchonema > Rhynchonema sp. JSB1_4. Next base: position 3,105 of record JASAMV010005270.1, read on the forward strand.
AAGAAGGAATCAATCCGCTTGTGGCATTCAATAATTCAATTCAATCAACTACTAAACTTGAAGGCAAGACAGTGGGACATGAGGAACCTGAACATGGAAACCCGAGTTAGAAAATGTCTGTGAATAATAAGCACGCCAATATACCAGTACGCCATGTACGATGGCAGGCACTCCAAGCCAATAGCACATTTGCGATAACGATTCATAACTAATCAATCAAATAGTTACACCACACTTGGTGTTGTCGTCCTCAAACCCTGAACAGAAATCAAACCGAATCAGCTCAACTTCAAAGAATCCCGATAGGGATGGGTTGCCCGTCACAAAAGAATGGGTTGCTTCGCGGTTTTTTTCACGCGCGCTCAGCAAAAAAGCAATGGCCCTACGGTAGTTTATACATAGGTCGAAAGACAACAAAAGTTGCATAGAACAAATAATACAATTATCTAAATAATCTTAAACGGAACTACCTAAAAGCTATAGTCTGTTGATTATATTTCGACATAGCGATGTTTGAAGCGGGCTGGGTCGACGCCGCATTCTAAATAAATGTTTCAGGCATTGCCAACTCATTCGCAGAGCCATTGAACACCGCTGGTGTTGTGCGATGACAGGCCACGTGTTTTTGCGTCACGCAATGTTCAATCGATCTTTGCCTGAATTGGTAATGCCTGAAACATTCAAAACTTTCATTTAGGATGGCGTTGACCCAGCCCGCTCCAAACATCGCTGAATGGGCTTATATACTATGTCGAAATATCATCAACAGACTATAAATAAAATATAACAAATAAAATATCAACTGCCAAAGCTGTATTACAACCATTAGCGTTACGTGTGCTGGAGTAAAGATTTGAGTTGCCACGTTCCTTTTCTTTCTACCTTGCATACCGCATCCGTATTTCGTGCGGAGACCGCTAATGTTTCAACGTTTGAAATGGTTCGTTCTTCATACTACTATACTCGAATACCGCCACAACGGATCGGGTGAGCGGTTGTATATATACATATACATATTGGTCGCACAATGACTATATGAGAATCCATCTCCATATTTTTCCTACATCGCCAAGGAGGGTTTCTGGCGATTTTTTCAAATTGAATCAGGTTTTGACAAGGAGTTATTTTCTCTTTCTTTTTCCGCTTTATTTATCGGGAGTGATCAACGTGTGTGTGCTGTAATCGATTTCACACATAAAGCATGTAACACGTGGCTACAGTAACCCGAGCCCGAACCATTTCGGTTGCGTAGAATTCAGGGTGAAACTTCTGCACACGTGTGTTTCTCATTCTTCTCACTGATAAGCATGCAAAGTTCTTGTCAAAACCTGGTCCAATTTGAAAAAAATGCCAAATATCCGCCTTTTCAATGCAGGAAAATTAGGGGGATGGATTCTCATATAGTCATTGTGCGACCAATACACAAATTTCGAATTGCAACGAACTGCGGCGTGATGCTGTTGACCGACACAATGCTGGACCTCACTCATGGTGTGATTGATGTTACTGGTCTGCTGATTGTTATTCTTATTCGCGCTTGAGACTTTGAAATCTTTCCAAGTATTTGTTAGCAATGCAACCGTAGACTTGCTACACCACTAAAATACAATGTGCAGCAGTACAGTCCGTGACGAATTATGTGGCCACTTTGCAACGCTGGCGCGCGCGCCAGGCGTTGTGCACATAAGCATAGGGCGGTCGGCTTTATTTGTGGTTTCTGCACAGAGCAAATGGCACGCGCGCCGCGCGCGTTTCTTTTCAGTTTTGTCATACATCCAAAGGCGCCAATTCAAACGTGCGTGCTACAGTTCCGGGTGCAATTCTAGGCTGAAAGTTGAAGTCGCGTGCACGCGCGTGCACGCGACTTCCTAGTGCTAAAACATAGGGAGCGCACGCCAGCGCACGCGCGTCACGCGCGTGCACGCGAAGTTACTTCGACTTTTGCCTATACTTTGCACTGTTTCGCACGCGCGTGCACGCGCGTGCACGCGACTTCAACTTTCAGCCTAGAATTGCACCCGGCACTGTATTTGCAGCGACTGGAGCTGTTCAAATGTATATCACATGGCGTCGGGCAGCAAAGTTATGGAAATAAAAACGGAGAGCATTATGGGGCGCATCTATCACCCAATGACCAATCACACATGCAGAGTACCCTTATGTTTGATGCAGACAACAAGTGAGCAGGCCACCACAAAAAGTAAGCAAACAAGCAAACTACAAGACATGCTGTGAGGTTTTATCTAGTGTTGCCTGCTTGTTTTTCATCATTATCCGCTTTCTCTGGCAGTCATGTGAGTGCACTGTTCGTTCATTTCTTTTCTTCTGGCTTGAACGTGTTTATTCTCAGCTTTGCTGCTTAAAATCCAATACGGAAAAGCACATCGAAGCTATGGCCACAAAAGCTGATAAAAAACCAACCTGCAAAAACTTTGTGACATGCTAAACAAAAACAAACGGCAAACTTTTTCACGCAAAGTTCAAAACTGATCTCGCGTTTTGATAAATTGTGAATTCATTGCATAAATAAATGGTCGCTGTTACTCATTCCATATGCATCCTGTGTGATTATTGGAAAACGGCGCGCGCGCAGCGCGCGCTAACTTGTCCTGTTGTCAAGCCACCGTACTCTTGCAGATCACCCTATACTTATGTGCACAACGTCCGGCGGGCGCGCGCCGGCGTTGCAAAGTGGCCACATAATTCGTCACGGACTGTATGTATTAGAATCATGTTTGTTACGCTGATTGGCATTGGTGGCAAAACAGTTGGGATTCAAAGTTCATCTGCCGACGATCAAACGCACTTAGAGTCAAGTGAATTGGGTACAGTGTTTGTTGGCGAACTCCAAATCAAATGAAATGAGAAAGACTGCCGGCTAACCCATGGCCGGTCACGTACCAGAATCGCCGTTTGCGGCCCTACAACCCGATCTCGTACCCGAACCGCCCATTGCGGCCCGACAACCCGATCTCGTACCCGAACCGCCCATTGCGGCCCGACAACCCGATCTCGTACCCGAACCGCCCATTGCGGCCCGACAACCCGATCTCGTACCCGAACCGCCCATTGCGGCCCGACAACCCGATCACGTACCCGAACCGCCCATTGCGGCCCGACAACCCGATCACGTACCCGAACCGCCCATTGCGGCCCGACAACCCGATCTCGTACCCGAACCGCCCATTGCGGCAAGACAACCCGATCTCGTACCCGAACCGCCCATTGCGGCCCGACAACCCGATCTCGTACCCGGACCGCCCATTGCGGCCCGACAACCCGATCACGTACCCGAACCGCCCATTGCGGCCCGACAACCCGATCTCGTGCCCGAACCGCCCATTGCGGCCCGACAACCCGATCACGTACCCGAACCGCCCATTGCGGCCCGACAACCCGATCTCGTGCCCGAACCGCCTATTGCGGCCCGACAACCCGATCTCGTACCCGAACCGCCCATTGCGGCCCGACAACCCGATCTCGTACCCGAACCGCCCATTGCGGCCCGACAACCCGATCTCGTGCCCGAACCGCCCATTGCGGCCCGACAACCCGATCACGTACCCGAACCGCCCATTGCGGCCCGACAACCCGATCTCGTACCCGAACCGCCCATTGCGGCCCGACAACCCGATCTCGTACCCGAACCGCCCATTGCGGCCCGACAACCCGATCACGTACCCGAACCGCCCATTGCGGCCCGACAACCCGATCTCGTACCCGAACCGCCCATTGCGGCCCGACAACCCGATCACGTACCCGAACCGCCCATTGCGGCCCGACAACCCGATCTCGTACCCGAACCGCCCATTGCGGCCCGACAACCCGATCTCGTGCCCGAACCGCCCATTGCGGCCCGACAACCCGATCTCGTACCCGAACCGCCCATTGCGGCCCGACAACCCGATCTCGTGCCCGAACCGCCCATTGCGGCCCGACAACCCGATCTCGTACCCGAACCGCCCATTGCGGCCCGACAACCCGATCTCGTACCCGAACCGCCCATTGCGGCCCGACAACACGATCGCACATACGAACCGCACACGCGCATCCGTTGTGTTGTGAAAATAACTTGTGGCCTACGTAAGCTAACCAGCAACACTAACTTCTGGATCAATGTGGTCCAATCGGTAGTGATGATGAGGGTTTGGCATTGGTCGATGATGCCACGATCATCGAAGTCGGTGTTGACTCGTTGAAAGAAAGAATGAATGAGAGATTGGTGATCGCGCTTCGCTTTTATAGTCGCGCCCATTGTGAAACATCAGTCGGATGCCCATCGCTACGGCTATCTGAAAGTGAAATCGAAGCAGAAGCGCTGGTTTTTCTCTTTTGAAACTGCACTGTATGACATACCCTGCAAGGTAGTGCCGTCGTTTTTCGCTTGTTCTCTTTGCGTTTGTTTTCTTTGATACAGACGGCTATAATCGCGCTTTCGTCGCTGCGTGTGAAACTACATGTGTGCCTGGATGTGCGAAACCTTTTGACATTGAAAGTTCTGCATGAAACATCGACCATCCAAAAACATGTATGTAAAATGTGCTTCTGAAATGTGTTGCAGTATTTTGCTGATGAGATGTCAAGTCAATACTTGTTCTAGCCAGTTCACTTTCGAAACTTTTTGTCTGAATAATAGTTAATTGCACAAGAAACAAAACAGATTAATGACACCACGTTTTGTTCAGTTCACACTTTTGTCCTTCACTTTTAATCAAGCCCGAATTCAATCCACACCAACGAGTTTTATCTATGTAGGTTTTGATCGTTATTGTGTAAACCATCCGCATTTGAACAACTTGCACATGTTTGTTAACGGCTTTAGTTGTAATTTACAACTGTCTGCTGATAAGGTGCAATTAATGGTAAAAACAGATGAGGTTCGATCTCAAAAAATATTCTGCTTCTGCGATGAGAATGATATTCACATCCACTAGTCAGTCAACCAGTTGCACTCTCCAAAGTGCACGTTAATGTCTAACGAGGTCTGAAAAATTTATTTTTGTGGATAAATACGTTAAGTCAAGGCTAAGATAGTCAAAACATGTTGCTCACTTGTCCTCGCCCCACCCACTCATCATGCGACGTGCATTGCCTTGACACGCGTTCGGGCCAATCAAATGGTCACGCCACGCTTGGTCAGTGTCCGGACTGATCTCTTGGTCACACAACAAACACCATTTGGCGCCCTTGCGTGGTGGACGCTCTGCATGTGAAACATCAACTGCTATGGACACATTGCCGTTTGCTGGACCGAATTACCTATTCCCCTTATTAGTTTCTTGTTGTCAACATCTGTGCGAACAAGATAATCGACCGAAATCACATGTGTAAGGTGGATATCAAACTGGGTGATCCGATCGAACCTGCCTTGGTCACGTCAATCTTTTGTACTACGGTTCAGATACTATTGTGGCTATTGCGGCTAATTTCGACCATCGTCAAAGTTGTTTATTTTTGGCATGGACACTTTTGCATGGATGAAATTACTAGCTTTGTACATCCATAATTCAAAGAAGTCACGTGGCATCAAATCGGGCTACCAAGTTTGATAATGTTATTGTAGATAATTTTTCGCATACACTCACTCGCGCAATTCTCGCCCCTCTGATGTTTTTCATAGTCTTCCTTTGAGCATGGAACATTGCAAGTGGGACAGCGTTGTAACGTCGCTTTGCCGCCATCGTCGCGTAGAAACTTGCAGTTGTCCATGTAGTGCACGTCCAGCATTTTGACTTCGATTGCCTGATAAATCAAGGGCACTGGGTGAAGGTGACAGAAAAGTAGGTTGGATAAAGTTAAAACATAGTTAAGCTAGCAAAACGAGGTTAAATGAGCACGCATTCGTCTTTACTGTACCTTGTCACACCATTTGCAACGATTCAACATGGGACAGTAGTGCGCGTAATGCTTGTTCAGACGCTTGGCCCGTTCGAAGTTGCTGTTTTTCTCGTGACAAAACGGACAGGTTGCGTGACTGTGGTGAAAAAATATACGGCTATCCAATGAAACTCCACATTCTTCTATAGTGTAGTGACATAACGGGCACATAAAGAACCCATGTGGAGTGTGATTGTTATGTAGAGGCCAACAACAGACTTGGGATCAACCATCGAGAAAAGTTTCGCTGTATATTAGAAACTCACAATCCTTCAGGTACGTCCGTGACAGGCAGCCCACCCGACCCTGTTTGTTCAGGCATCGGTGCGTGCATGACCACAAACCCAGGATGGGGTGCCTGTGGCTGTGGCTGTTGTTGGCCGCCGTAAGCGCCACCCCTTGTGGTTGGGCGTAGGTTCCGCCATGACCCCCTTGACCAACGTATGGATCAGGTCCAGGTGCTGCACCACCACCACCGCCACCGGAGTCACCGTATTTTTTCCTGAAGCGAGGAAAAAGCAACAAACTCGCGTGCTCGCCGTATGAGGACAAAATAGTGCACAGTTTGGAAAGTTAGAAAATCTGAGCGACCTAAAATAATACGGATCATTTCCAGGTCCCGCAGCCATGTTTAGTCACAAACGGAGTCCTGCTACTTTGATGATTTGAATTGACTAAAATAACGTCAAACACGTGGTGCTGTAGTTTCTTTTGTTTTCAATACTTTCTCATTCAAGTTTGCAAGCTTTCGTGACGATCGTAGTGACAGACAAAAGACAAGCCTTTTCGGAAAAGAATAAGCCTTTTCGGAAAATAATAATGTCACGTTTTGCGGCACGCTGCACTCAAAGCACGATCAATGGTCCGGAACTGGTATCGATTTCAGGTTTGCATGCATTTGCAATGCACCGGGGCACGCTTGCTCGCGCTGAAAATCGACAAAACCACGACAGGTCATGTTTGTCATATGTTTATTGATTTCGGATGCGACATTAGAGGGGTGCTGGCTGACAAAAAATAACATTCAGAACATCACAGGGATGAAACACGATTGTGAAACATCAATAATTCGAGTATCGAGTGCGACTTGAGTCTCTGCTGCTCGTTCTTCGTGTGTTCGACATTCGACTGCTGTTAGCGCTGCCATCACGGTTGCGACGGTACGAGCCCGAATCCCAGTCCGCTCGCCAGGTACGCTCTCGGATCTCAAGGTCCTTCAGACCGCCCAGCTGCAAACCAGTGATTGTCATTGTCATCGGAGACGTCAACAAACACGCGACTTGTTATGAAACTATAACACTGATGATTGGCATGTGTGTTCAAGTTGTGCACTCGAGCTATATCCTGGGGCATCACAACTCTGTGAAATCACATCAGTTCCAAACAAACGATAGGATAGTTCATAAACGGTGGCGGTATCGATATCAAGCTTGGTTATCCGACTGGTCCGTGTTTGCAAGATCGGACTGGTTAGTCAATTCGGGTTCGTCTGACGGGCCGGACCAGACCACAATCACCAAGTTCGAAGCCGATCGTATCTTTGTGGGGCCGCTAGTTGGTGCACTGCATGCACCTACACCCATCGTTCATCAACATTCACTGAGTTGTGCATTAGCCAGAGAGTACATGTACGTTCATCATAAGGGTTTCATCAAGATAAACTGAATTGTAATTTTAAATCAAATCAAGAAAATGCAACAACAACCATAGTCCGGTCTCACCTCTGTGTCCCGAAGCATCAGCTCAACATCTATTTCCTGGACGGCCTTCTTTCGTGAGGCGATCATTCGTTCGCGATACACCAATGCCAGGTCATCGGCACCCTCGATCACCGAATCGGCGTACAGACGCTCGTTGCGTTTGATGTCGAATTCGGCCTGTTGTTATGCTTAGCCTCGTTATATTGAACATTTGTACCATGTTTTGGTCGGTCACATCCAATTCTTAAGAACGCCTGTCGATGCAGGTGGTGATATTCTTCATGGTGGTGACCAAAAATGGGGGTTCTCGATCATGTCATACAGACAGTAGACTGCGTAAAGCTGATTAGTACGGTGAATTCGCTGGTTGTTTTGTTTCTTTGAAGCATTACTAGCATTGAAGAAGATAACGAGGAACTTTGCTGAAAGACGGCGAGCTGATGTTTCACCCATTGAACCAAAGGCGTCATATCCAACCTTATCAATGCGTTCAACTCCCCAATCACACATTTTCGCCAACGTCATTTGTTTCTCTTGAACGGCCTTGACGTGCTTCGTGATCAAAGTTGTACGGAGCTCGCGGATCGATTGAAATAAAGGATCGGACACTTTTTGAGCCTCGCTGAAACGATAAAAACACAAAAATAGTGGTCGATGTTGATATCAAACGTGATTATGGCGTCGCGGATCAGTGTTGACGCGGTCACGTGGCTTTTTTGCGATAGATCGGATGTACTTTTGTCTCTGGTTTCGATCAGCTTTCAGACAACTGTTACACAGATCGAATTTAGTGCACCAGTAAACCTCTATGCGACGGGACCAAAACAAAACAGACATCCGATCCGATCACCGAGCTTGATATCGGCAAGTATGTGTCATGTGCTTTGTTTGCGACAAAGTCAATCTAAACTGGTATACCGTAGCGCATTCTGTCTTCGTTCATCCCCGCTTACGAGGATGAGGGGCCACATTGATCACAGCGACACCAGATCGATAACCACTGTTTGGGTCCTCCGCCTCAACCGGTGTTCGTGTGACGATCGTTTTCGAGCCTGAGATGACATATTATTTATGAGCCATTCATTTTTGTCACGCCGTCAATTCGTTGTAGTGGTGCGAGTTCTCTCAGTTTCGACCTGTTTTCACGGATGGGCGAAGTGGCAGGCCTAGTCGATGTGATAGCCTAGCTGACATTAAAGAAGCATCACGAGCAGCTCGCTATTCTCAATGTTGACACCGCTTCCACACATATGGGAATGGTAAGCAGCTGCCCGTATTGCACAACTGGCGCTGGCATACAAGTCACACCACGTGATTCTGTCTCACCTACCTATTGATCGAGTGGACCTGGTCGATCTATTCGACGTGATCGATTGTCTATGTGCGTTATCGTCAGCTGCCAATGTCTTCAACGCCTCATAGTCGATTGTGTCCGTGTCTCCATCATCTTTGCCGTCTGGTTCGGGGGTTGGTGTCACCGTGATGGTGGTAGAAGGGGAGGTTGATTTGGACTTGGACGTCATGTCTGTGGTCACTGGCTCGGGCCAGAAAGTACCACATGTGCATTATGTACTATGTACAGGAATACCTGACACCTACAAACCCAGCAGGCGTGTGTGTTGTTAACGTATTGTCAAACATACATTAAACATTGTCAAACCGCCCTTTGCGGCCCGACAACCCGATCTCGTACCCGAACCGCCCTTTGCGGCCCGACAACCCGATCACGTACCCGAACCGCCCTTTGCGGCCCGACAACCCGATCACGTACCCGAACCGCCCTTTGCGGCCCGACAACCCGATCTCGTACCCGAACCGCCCTTTGCGGCCCGACAACCCGATCACGTACCCGAACCGCCCTTTGCGGCCCGACAACCCGATCACGTACCCGAACCGCCCTTTGCGGCCCGACAACCCGATCTCGTACCCGAACCACCCTTTGCGGCCCGACAACCCGATCACGTACCCGAACCGCCCTTTGCGGCCCGACAACCCGATCACGTACCCGAACCGCCCTTTGCGGCCCGACAACCCGATCTCGTACCCGAACCGCCCTTTGCGGCCCGACAACCCGATCACGTACCCGAACCGCCCTTTGCGGCCCGACAACCCGATCACGTACCCGAACCGCCCTTTGCGGCCCGACAACCCGATCACGTACCCGAACCGCCCATTGCGGCCCGACAACCCGATCACGTACCCGAACCGCCCATTGCGGCCCGACAACCCGATCTCGTACCCGAACCGCCCTTTGCGGCCCGACAACCCGATCACGTACCCGAACCGCCCTTTGCGGCCCGACAACCCGATCACGTACCCGAACCGCCCTTTGCGGCCCGACAACCCGATCACGTACCCGAACCGCCCTTTGCGGCCCGACAACCCGATCACGTACCCGAACCGCCCATTGCGGCCCGACAACCCGATCTCGTGCCCGAACCTCCATTTTCGGCCCGACAACCCGATATCGTACCCGAACCGCCCATTGCGGCCCGACAACCCGATCTCGTACCCGAACCGCCCATTGCGGCCCGACAACACGATCGCACATACGAACCGCACACGCGCATCCGTTGTGTTGTGAAAATAACTTGTGGCCTACGTAAGCTAACCAGCAACACCAACTTCTGGAACAATGTGCTCCAATCGGTAGTGAAGAAGGGGGGTTGGCATTGGGCGATGGTGCCACGATCATCGAAGTCGGTGTTGAGCATGAAAAAAAAAAAAAAAAAGAGATAGGGGATGTCGCGCCGCTCTTTATAGTCGCGCCCATTGTGAAACATCAGTCGGATGCCCATCGCTACGGCTATCTGAAAGTGAAATCGAAGCAGAAGCGCTGGTTTTTCTCTATTGAAACTGCACTGTATGACATACCCTGCAAGGTAGTGCCGTCGTTTTTCGCTTGTTCTCTTTGCGTTTGTTTTCTTTGATACAGACGGCTATAATCGCGCTTTCGTCGCTGCGTGTGAAACTACATGTGTGCCTGGATGTGCGAAACCTTTTGACATTGAAAGTTCTGCATGAAACATCGACCATCCAAAAACATGTATGTAAAATGTGCTTCTGAAATGTGTTGCAGTATTTTGCT
>JASAMV010005272.1:0-16799 GCA_030248065.1 Rhynchonema sp. JSB1_4
CCCGGTACTGTACGATAGTCCGCCCACCAGCTCATGGCACTTTGTGTAGCTGCTAGCTGGTTTGTTCCCTTCCTCCAAGAAGTTCTAATGAAAGAGAAATTGAGTGTGACTCGATTTTGCTAAAGCAGCTAAAAAATAGCAAAACGTGTCGAAAAGAATCGAATTCGGTTAAATTAACAATTAAATTAAATTAAAATCTGATAAAACACATCGATTTCATAAAAACCACAATCTAGGAGCAAAAAATAATTTTTTTTCGGGAAACTCAATTTTCTCTTTTATTAGAACGTGGTGGAGGAGGACAAGTCGGCCAGCAGCGTCATACAAAGTGACATGAGCTGATGGACGGAGGATATATAAGATTTCTGATTCGCTCTCATTCACGGCTGCTTGTGTTGATGACCGGTGTTGACGATTTGCGTTGACGACTAAACAATTAGCCCGGTGGCGCCCGAAAGGATGCCGCGCACTGACACTTTTCACGTTCGACGGATGCGTCGTGAAGAAGACGATTGTGTGTCCGGTCGTGTGCACCGGATCATCAAAGTAGCCAACGGGCCTGTCCAACACGTGTCCAAAAAGGCGCCGACGCAATTGTGTTGCCACTTGTTCGCCTACTATCGCAAATGCCATCAGCTGAAATATGTATACTGATATAGTTATTCTTACGTTCAGAGATGGAATTTCTTAGGCTGTGTCCAAGAGAGGAGCGGAATTTGGTCAGCGGAAAATGGCTTTTCTGTTTCTATCTGATCACCCTAGCGGAATTGTGATTTCCCGCTGACCGAATTCCGCTCATGTCTGGAAACCCATCTGGCGGAAAATTGTAGTTGGGGTGATGATGACAACTTCCAGCGTGCTGACCTCAATTTTTGTGTGTTTACGTAAAACAGGAACCAAAGTGTTCAGCCAACAGCCAAATGTTCTCGGGAGAAAATGGCTATTCCGCTCGGGTGTCCAGATGGAGCGGAATTTGATCAGCGGAAAACGGCCATTCCGCTGGGTGTCCAAAAGCAGAAGAGCCATATTCCGCTGACCAAATTCCGCTCTTATTTGGACACAGCCTTTGAACACGGAAATCCGCGACACGGAAATCCACACAAAACTGGTGGCACCAAAATATTTCCGGCACACACGAATATTCCCGGTTTCAGTGTCCCGGGAATTTTTTGATGATCACGGAACAAGAAATTTCCGTGCGAGTGGTTCCTTTTTGCACGCTGATTTTCGTCATCATCACTCCAAACGCACTGTTTGCATGCTTGCATTATTTATGTGCTCCGTGACTCCAAAGATATTCGCGGAACACAGAGCGATATTAAACCTGGTAATCGGATTGGATGTCACTTGCCTTGGTCACGCATGATTCTTGCATTTTTAAGAAATTTACTTTTGCCACTAATTTCTCCCAGCTTTGTCGGGGAACATGTTTTGCACTAGATTATTAATTAATTCTTGATCCTCAATTGAAAAAAGTCATACGTACATAGCCAAGGCGGGACCGATCAGAGCAACAAATTTTGACATGGCTCCGAGCAGGGTTTCCCGCGCGCGTCCCATTTCCGTGTGTCCAACCTTAGTGCGCCCAAAATAGATGACTAACTGTGTCACGGACAAAACAGCGGCCACTTCGTAGATGCTTGCTCGGGGCAGGGCCTAAGCCTAACCCCAAGCCTAAGCCTAATGTTTAAGATAAGGGCTTGCACAAATACACGAGCCCGCTGTTTTGGCCACAGCTGTTTTGTCCGTACCCCGACTAACCACAACAGCCACAGCAATGCCCCGAACCGTGCCTGCGACAGTAAAGCGAATCGCCGTTGCCGTTGTGAGCAGCCGAAGTTGCTCTCCTTCGGCGTGAAAAAGCTACACAAAGAGGGTTTATTTGGAGGAGCAAAATAACAAAACATGGTGATCGGATTGGATCGGATGTGATCTGCGCCTTGGTCATGTGACCTTTTTTGTATTAAGGATATTAGGAAATTTTGTGATGTCACTAATTTCGTGCCGCGTAAAAGATCTTCCCCGACCTAAAATGAACAACTTTTAAGCTGGACGAAATTAGTGGCTCCTGTAAATTTCTTAACAATCCTCAATGCAAGAATCACGCGTGACCAAAGCAAGTCACATCCGATCCGATCCGATCACCCATATCGTTCAGGGTGTTGAAATGAAAAAAAACTTGCCTGAAACAATATACCTGAAATGACTGAGCAAATGCGACAAGAAACACCAATCGAGTTGCAGTTGCTAACAATTGGAATAGAACGCCAATTGTCAACGCTGGGAACGAGTTGCTCAGCAGCTTCAGTAGACTCGTGTGCTGCTGTTCCTATGTTGTCATAGTACTCGGTCATTTTTAGAAAATGTCATGTGTCACTCTGATGATGTGCTGTTCCATTTTTTGGAAAATTAATGCAAAAATTTTTTTTGCGGATCTCTGCTAACCTTCGCGCTGTTTTCGGCATCACTTTCAACCTCAGTTGTTTTTTCGTCGTGTGTTAGAAGGACAATCGGATCGTCAGCAACCTTATTTTCAAATTTGGTTTTGTCAATTTTTTACGCAAAAGAGAAGTTTCGACTAAAGCCCCTGGGCCCGCTTTTTTAAACTTAGTGCTAATTTGGGCACCACCAGTACATTTTCTGTCTGACGCGCCGCCAAACGGGCACGACACACCAAGCGAACGTTGACCGCGGCAGCTGTGCTACCCTTCTCAGGGATGGAGGGCTGGGTCAGCCTGCGGCTCAAATGTTTTCTCACCCGGGGTTGGGTGTTGAACCCAGGAGAGAACGGGCCAATAGGATGCTTAAACTTAAAGGGTCTCCGCCATATATAGTGTTTCCTGTTTTTCTTGGTCCAAGAAAACGCGCGGGCACGTGTTATAACTGAACTTCTAGTTGAGGTCGAGATTACAATTTCGATTCAATCAGGCAGCTGGCAAAAACGTGTCAAAGTTTGCCTGTGGAATCTAACAACAACAATGTTTCACATGCTCATTGTGAGCTTTGTGCGTGTGCACTGCCAGCATGTCAATGAAAATTTCACATGTTTGCTGTTGAGTGTCGTGCTTGGATTAACAAGGACACATATTCTTAATCTCTTGGGTGATATTTTCGAAACGGTGTAAAGGTCAGTTGGGTGTAAAGGTCGGTGGAAAGCTCGGTCGACAGCTCAGTGTGACAGACCTCGGTGTAAACTTGAAACATTCCACGTTAATAACAGGCAATGTTTCACGTTTACACCGAGCTACGCCGACCGAGCTTTCGACCGAACTTTACACCGACGTTTACGCCCAACTGACCTTTACACCGTTTCGAAAATTCCACCCATTGGTTTCTGAAATCTCGACCCCAAACTGGAGTTGAGTTATAACATGGGCTAGCTTGTTTCCTTTGACTTGCATAAAAAGGAAACACTATATATACGACCAAAACCGAAACCAATCTCATTGAAACTTGGCACGGTAACTGCGCTTGGTCCAAAACACTCGCGGCCAAGAAAATTTTTCCCATATCAACTCCCTGTCTGGGCCCGGAGGGCCGAAAGGTAAAAAATTTTGACCCTACCTCCGCACCTTGAAGTTAAAATACCGATCTGTTTCGCATGTTCTTTGTGTGCCGTTTGGTCACGAATGTTTCATAAACGCCTTGGTTCCAATTTAGGACCATATTCATTTTTTGGTACTGCCACAGCTCGCGCTATTTTGCCAAAACCACGTACTTTTTAGAAGAAAAAATTTCCGATGTATTTTTGGGCCAAAAAAACCACACACACACCCCCCCCCCCATAATACACCCCCCCCCCCCCCCCCCGAAAACCCCCCCCCCCCCCCCCCCCCCCCCCCCCCCAAAGCGCACAGAGCTTTATTATAAAGCAGGTAAAAAGGCCCATTTATCACGCTATTCAAGCGATCCAAGAGAAACGCATGTATTTTTTAAAAACAGAGCAGCTCTCCACCTCGGTGTGTAAATTCCCTTTTGACTCCCAAAACATTTGCGTGTTGAACAACGCTGCCGTTTGCGTAAGCACGCAACAAATTGAGGTCAGCCAGCTGGAACTTGTCATCGTGTCCTCGGCCCAATCTCTTTCTTTTGTTTGCGAAAACCCGTGTTGCCGGCGCATTTTTGAATCTGGCCAAGCGAGCTTTAAAAAGAGTCGTCTCATGAGCACGTGGCTGGACTATATGCGCTCCTCGCCACAAGCTTATTTGGCACACGCGGTTGTCTTGAGATTTTGAAGCAAAAATTCCTAAAACTTGCCAAATAAGCCCCCATTTGGGGGTTAATTGGGGGGGGGGCTTAATCGAACTTCTCCGGTAGTTTTTATTTTCGCAGCTAAGCACCATCTCGCGGATCACAAACCTCATTGTTGATTTGAGCCTTTGGTTGGCATTCATTTGCTTGTTGTGCAAGCATCATATCGTGAAAGATGCCATGTTCGTCCATCAGTTGGCGAAACGTGCCCTGTAGATATTGACCACCGTGAATGAGGTAGATTAAGGGGAGCAGACGTACCCGGAGGGGGAACAGGCGCACCCGAGGGGGTCTTAACTTAAGGAACCACACTGTGGCAGACTGAAAAGCGCCTAGCCCTGATCCTAGCCCTGTGGCGTGTTGGTTCTTGGTTACAAATAAAAAAGTAGAAAACCGACCTTTTCGTTGGACATAATTGTTTCCATCAGAATATCATGTCCATGGAACAATTAGCATACCACGATTGAAGGCAAGAATTAGCACAACACATCAACTCTATCAGGATCTGAGTGAAGCATTAGAATGCTCAACACTGATAAGAGTCGACGGGCAGTGACGTTTCTTAAGGGGGCTCAGGCCCCGAAATATCAGGCAAATGATCTTCTTTTCGGGGCTACCTGTTCCGCAATTCTGCCATCTTTCAGCACCACAATTTGGTCAGCATCTTTAATGGTGGACAGACGATGGGCGATCGTAATAGTAGTGCGTCCAACTGACACCTGTCAAGTATGGGGTTGGGTGGAATTTTCGAAACACGGTGTAAACAAGAGTTGGGTGTAAATGTCGGTGTAAAGCTCGGTCGAAAGCTCGGTTGGTGTAAGCTCGGCGCAAACTTGAAACATAGCCTGTTGTTAACGTGGAATGTTTCAAGTCTACGCCGAGCTCTCTCACACCGACCTAGCTTTACACCGACCTTTACACCCAACCCTTGTTTACACCGTTCCGAAAATTCCTCCCGTTGTGTATCATTATAGAGTCCAGGGTCCAGTCTCACTAGGGTCCACTTGTTCTAAGCTAGGCCTAGGCTTACACGTCTGATTGGGCTCAGGCTCAGGCCCAAACTGAGTGTTTTGATAGGGGAGCGTGCAGCCTAAGGGTGGAATTTTCGAAACGGTGTACAGGTCAGTTGGGCGTAAAGGTCGGCGTAAAGTTCGGTCGAAAGCTCGGTCGGCGTAGCTCGGTGTAAACGTGAAACATTGCCTGTTATTAACGTGGAATGTTTCAAGTTTACACCGAGGTCGATCACACTGAGCTGTCGACCGAGCTTTCCACCGACCTTTACACCCAACTGACCTTTACACCGTTTCGAAAATGTCACCCTAAGCCTGGGCCTGAAAGAAAGCTAATGGGCCCTGGACCCTAGTGAGCGCTGGACCGTAATGATGTACAACCCAAGTATGGGGTAGTCAATAAATGTGCGTACATAGTATAATAGCTGCACCCGGTTGAGCATGACGTACGAGAAACTCATGTGAATTCACTTCAAAATAGTTAAAATTGGGTACCGGGCGATATCGGATCGAGTGGGAAAAAGAAAATGGGTTCACTTTTTTTAGTCCGGGTACTTTGGGTCCAAAAATAGCACGGCCCAGTTTTTCAATACCAATCAATCGTGGGTCCTATTTCTTGAAGCCAAAATGCCCGGTTCATGAAGTTGAGCCAATATTCTGATTCCCCATGTCCGAAAGCCACATGGTACCTAAGTTTCAGCCTCGTTGAAGTAGTTGATTTGAGCTTCTCGTCATCCTTAATCAATCTCATATACCCATTTTGGGCACACCCTAGCATTTGTTCGCGCACACTCAGGGCATATACAACATACGTCGTTGTTAGGTGTTTAAGAAACTGCCGAAGTTCATTGTTCAAAGCGCTCACACAGGATTCGGAGACGCATTTGAAGTTTGAGTGCGCATCCAAAAACCTCAAATGAGTTCTCCGAAATATGCGAGTTCTCGAAAAAAAATCAAAACCTGTTTGATCGCTTGAATAACTTCGGCCTCATTCGCTGCGTCCAGTGAGCTGGTCGCTTCATCCAACAACAGAATCTTCGGTTTCGATATGATGGCGCGCGCTAGTGCGATGCGTTGTTTCTGGCCGCCGGATAGTTGTGCCCCGCGCTCGCCCACACGCGTTTGGAGGCCCTGTGGTGGTTAAAAGGTATGGCTGGTGCCCCCAGACTTGTTGTGGTGGCCGGGGGATTATTAGACAAAACGGTTTGAGCAAAACCACTTTGAGCAGGTGAAAAAGGAGCTGGGTTCAAAAGAACATATAGCTCTAATATCGCTTGATAAGTTTGATATCGCTCTAAGTGCCCGATAATGCACCAACGTTTTGAAATTTTTGGACGAACTCAAGCGCGTTGGCCAACTTGAGCGCAACGAGAACGTCGTAGTTGTCGGCCGTTGGTTTGCCGAGTAGAACATTCTCCTCAATGGTACCATCGAACAGAAAAGGCTCCTGAAAGAGAACCACGCATAATGTTTCATGTTTGGTAAATTTCTAAATTCGCTATCGTGCACTGTGCGGTACACGCCCCCATACCAGTTAATGCCATAGCCTAAACCCGGATATCAACTTGTGAGAAACATTGTGGACAGCAGACACACACACACGCGGCTTGCCAGCCAGGCAGGCAGCTGTGCGCAATGTTTCAGAACTGCGCGTGGTTAGCGTTCGGGTTTAGACGCGGACATTAAAGTGCGAGGGACATAATTCATGTTCGAGAAATGGGACCGATTTTTTATTACTGGAACTGAAAGCCGCAATCAAGCTGATCATTGTCAAAAAGAAGCACCGGTGAAAAGTGTCAGTTGACGGATCAAAGAGAGTGCCAAAGGTGTACCTCTGGGAGCATAAGCATCGACTCATCTGGCCGCCCACTGTACATGATTTTCAGGCATCGTACGGAAACGACCCGTCACCTAGTGAACGAAACTGGGAAATCGATGTTGCACGATATGATCGTCACAACGACGGAGTAAGCTCGAAAAATCATATATCCTTCAAAAAGGCTTATTTCGCAAAGTGAAAATGTTACACCGATACCGGTACACTTTTATGAAGAATAGCTCAACACGGCAAGTTTTATTGGTTCCAGAACTGGTCTCAGAATCGCGAAATAAGCCTTTTTGAAGGATTTATGATTTCTTGAGCTTACTCCGTCGTCGTGACAATCATATCGTGCAACATCGAGTTCCCAGTTTCGTTCACTCGGTGACGGGTCGTTTCCGTACGATGTCTGAAAATCATGCACAGGGGGCGGCTAGATCAGTCGATATTTATACTCCCAAGGTGCACCTTTGGCACTCTCTTTAACCCTTTAATTGACACTTTTCGCCGGTGCTTCTTTTTGAAGAATGACCAGCTTGATTGCGGCTTCAGTTCCAGCACTAAAAAATGGTCCCGTTTCCCAAATATGAATCATGTCCCACGCACTTTAACTATGGGGCGTATTATAGTGCACGGCAGTAAATTTAGAAATTCACCATGTAGTAAAGTTCTAAATTCGCTGTCGTGCACTGTGGTACGCCCCATGGTTAAACCTGGCCCGCCACTATTGATATTTGAAATTTTTGGTTTGTTTTTTGCTCTAATTTAGTTGCCGGCATCGAGACGGATAAGGTTTACATTCATGACTTTTTGATTTAATGCAGATTTTATATCGAAATCAATCGATAAACACCGATTCTCGGGAATAAAATTAAGAAAAATAGATAGACCCCTACTTCTTGGCAATCACGTGAGCCAGGAACAAAATTTTGAATTGCCGCCAATTGTGATAGGCTTACAGTATGCTATTAGGGACTTTACGCTCCCGACTTTACGCTCCCACTACACAGTGCTGCCAGTGCGCGCGCTTGCAACACGTGTGTTATGCACTAACAATCAGAGCGGCACTGTACAAAACGCATGGGAAGATCACGTGACTACCGTATGCTTGTGATAGGCAGCAGTCGGCCATCTTCAATATTTGTTATTGTCTTCCTGAAATACACTAAACGGGGGTCTATCTTTTTTTGGAATTTCGTTCCCGAGAACCGGTGTTTATGGATTAATTTCGGTATTAAATCGGCACTTAATGGAAAAGTCACGCCCATGATGCGGGTCTGATATGGGATCTTAACAACTTGCTAGAAAAGGGTTGAAACCCGTTTATTTTGCCTCAGAACACATAGAATTACTTCATTTAACCATGTTTCTTCCCAACATAAACGTTTTCCATTTTTTTGGGCATATTTTGGTCATCTGGGCGTTTAAAAAAAGTTTTTTTAAAAAAACGATTTTTTTGAAAAAAAAAACGTTTTTTGCCCAACCCTGACACCAATGCAGTGGGTTTTTTTTTTCAAGAAAAATTTTTTTGTAAAAAAAATTTAAAAAAAGTTCGTTCCAAAAGTTTTAAAAAAAATTTTGTGTTACTTCAAAGTTGGAAAATTTCTCCATTTTTCGCTTTAAAAGTAAGAGGTGAGGTGTTGGGGTATAATTCGTGTCTAGCGAAAGGTCGTTTCGGTCGATGTCAAATCATGTACAGTGGGCGGCCAGATGAGTCGATGCTTATGCTCCCAGAGGTACTCATTTTTATCCGTCAACTACCTTCACTGTGCTTCTTTAACAATGATCAGCTTGATTGCGGCTTTCAGTTCCAGTAATAAAAAATCGGTCCCATTTCTCGAACATGAATTATGCTCGCACTTTATGTCCCGTTAAACCCAACCTAACCACGCGCAGCTCTGAAACATTGCGCACAGCTGCCTGCCTGGCTGGCAAGCCGCGTGTGTGTGTGCCTGCTGTCCTCAATGTTTCTCACAAGTTGATATCCGGGTTTAGGCTATGGCATTAACTGGTATGGGGCGTGTACCGCACAATGCACGATAGCGAATTTAGAAATTTACCAAACATGAAACATTATGCGTGGTTCTCTTTCAGGAGCCTTTTCTGTTCGATGGTACCATTGAGGAGAATGTTCTACTCGGCAAACCAACGGCCGACAACTACGACGTTCTCGTTGCGCTCGTTGGCCAACGCCTTGAGTCGTCCAAAAATTTCAAAACGTTGGTGATTATCGGGCACTTAGAGCGATATCAAACTTATCAAGCGATATTAGAGCTATATGTTCTTTTGAACCCAGCTCCTTTTTCACCTGCTCAAAGTGGTTTTGCTCAAACCGTTTTGTCTAATAATCCCCCGGCCACCACAACAAGTCTGGGGGCACCAGCCATACCTTTTAACCACCACAGGGCCTCCAAAGCGTGTGGGCGAGCGCGGGGCACAACTATCCGGCGGCCAGAAACAACGCATCGCACTAGCGCGCGCCTCATATCGAAACCAAGATTCTGTTGTTGGATGAAGCGACCAGCTCACTGGACGCAGCGAATGAGGCCGAAGTTATTCAAGCGATCAAACAGGTTTTGATTTTTTTTCGAGAACTCGCATATTTCGGAGAACTCATTTGAGGTTTTTGGATGCGCACTCAAACTTCAAATGCGTCTCCGAATCCTGTGTGAGCGCTTTGAACAATGAACTTCGGCAGTTTCTTAAACACCTAACAACGACGTATGTTGTATATGCCCTGAGTGTGCGCGAACAAATGCTAGGGTGTGCCCAAAATGGGTATGAGATTGATTAAGGATGACGAGAAGCTCAAATCAACTACTTCAACGAGGCTGAAACTTAGGTACCATGTGGCTTTCGGACATGGGGAATCAGAATATTGGCTCAACTTCATGAACCGGGCATTTTGGCTTCAAGAAATAGGACCCACGATTGATTGGTATTGAAAAACTGGGCCGTGCTATTTTTTGGACCCAAAGTACCCGGACTAAAAAAAGTGAACCCATTTTTCTTTTTCACACTCGATCCGATATCGCCCGGTACCCAATTTTAACTATTTTGAAGTGAATTCACATGAGTTTCTCGTACGTCATGCTCAACCGGGTGCAGCTATTATACTATGTACGCACATTTATTGACTACCCCATACTTGGGTTGTACATCATTACGGTCCAGCGCTCACTAGGGTCCAGGGCCCATTAGCTTTCTTTCAGGCCCAGGCTTAGGGTGACATTTTCGAAACGGTGTAAAGGTCAGTTGGGTGTAAAGGTCGGTGGAAAGCTCGGTCGACAGCTCAGTGTGATCGACCTCGGTGTAAACTTGAAACATTCCACGTTAATAACAGGCAATGTTTCACGTTTACACCGAGCTACGCCGACCGAGCTTTCGACCGAACTTTACGCCGACCTTTACGCCCAACTGACCTGTACACCGTTTCGAAAATTCCACCCTTAGGCTGCACGCTCCCCTATCAAAACACTCAGTTTGGGCCTGAGCCTGAGCCCAATCAGACGTGTAAGCCTAGGCCTAGCTTAGAACAAGTGGACCCTAGTGAGACTGGACCCTGGACTCTATAATGATACACAACGGGAGGAATTTTCGGAACGGCGTAAACAAGAGTTGGGTGTAAAGGTCGGTGTAAAGCTAGGTCGGTGTGAGAGAGCTCGGCGTAGACTTGAAACATTCCACGTTAACAACAGGCTATGTTTCAAGTTTGCGCCGAGCTTACACCAACCGAGCTTTCGACCGAGCTTTACACCGACATTTACACCCAACTCTTGTTTACACCGTGTTTCGAAAATTCCACCCAACCCCATACTTGACAGGTGTCAGTTGGACGCACTACTATTACGATCGCCCATCGTCTGTCCACCATTAAAGATGCTGACCAAATTGTGGTGCTGAAAGATGGCAGAATTGCGGAACAGGTAGCCCCGAAAAGAAGATCATTTGCCTGATATTTCGGGGCCTGAGCCCCCTTAAGAAACGTACTGCCCGTCGACTCTTATCAGTGTTGAGCATTCTAATGCTTCACTCAGATCCTGATAGAGTTGATGTGTTGTGCTAATTCTTGCCTTCAATCGTGGTATGCTAATTGTTCCATGGACATGATATTCTGATGGAAACAATTATGTCCAACGAAAAGGTCGGTTTTCTACTTTTTTATTTGTAACCAAGAACCAACACGCCACAGGGCTAGGATCAGGGCTAGGCGCTTTTCAGTCTGCCACAGTGTGGTTCCTTAAGTTAAGACCCCTCGGGTACGTCTGCTCCCCTTAATCTACCTCATTCACGGTGGTCAATATCTACAGGGCACGTTTCGCCAACTGATGGACGAACATGGCATCTTTCACGATATGATGCTTGCACAACAAGCAAATGAATGCCAACCAAAGGCTCAAATCAACAATGAGGTTTGTGATCCGCGAGATGGTGCTTAGCTGCGAAAATAAAAACTACCGGAGAAGTTCGATTAAGCCCCCCCCCCCAATTAACCCCCAAATGGGGGCTTATTTGGCAAGTTTTAGGAATTTTTGCTTCAAAATCTCAAGACAACCGCGTGTGCCAAATAAGCTTGTGGCGAGGAGCGCATATAGTCCAGCCACGTGCTCATGAGACGACTCTTTTTAAAGCTCGCTTGGCCAGATTCAAAAATGCGCCGGCAACACGGGTTTTCGCAAACAAAAGAAAGAGATTGGGCCGAGGACACGATGACAAGTTCCAGCTGGCTGACCTCAATTTGTTGCGTGCTTACGCAAACAGCAGCGTTGTTCAACACGCAAATGTTTTGGGAGTCAAAAGGGAATTTACACACCGAGGTGGAGAGCGTGTTTTTAAAAAATACATGCGTTTCTCTTGGATCGCTTGAATAGCGTGATAAATGGGCCTTTTTACCTGCTTTATAATAAAGCTCTGTGCGCTTTCTATGTGGCCCAAAAATGCATCGGAAATTTTTTCTTCTAAAATGTACGTGGTTTTGGCAAAATAGCGCGAGCTGTGGCAGTACCAAAAAATGAATATGGTCCTAAATTGGAACCAAGGCGTTTATGAAACATTCGTGACCAAACGGCACACAAAGAACATGCGAAACAGATCGGTATTTTAACTTTAAGGTGCGGAGGTAGGGTCAAATTTTTTTACCTTTCGGCCCTCCGGGCCCAGACAGGGAGTTGATATGGGAAAAAATTTTCTTGGCCGCGAGTGTTTTGGACCAAGCGCAGTTACCGTGCCAAGTTTCAATGAGATTGGTTTCGGTTTTGGTCGTATATATAGTGTTTCCTTTTTATGCAAGTCAAAGGAAACAAGCTAGCCCATGTTATAACTCAACTCCAGTTTGGGGTCGAGATTTCAGAAACCAATGGGTGGAATTTTCGAAACGGTGTAAAGGTCAGTTGGGCGTAAAGGTCGGTGTAAAGTTCGGTCGAAAGCTCGGTCGGCGTATAGCTCGGTGTAAACGTGAAACATTGCCTGTTATTAACGTG
The DNA here is from genome assembly GCA_030248065.1 of Rhynchonema sp. JSB1_4. Lineage (NCBI taxonomy): Eukaryota > Metazoa > Nematoda > Chromadorea > Monhysterida > Xyalidae > Rhynchonema > Rhynchonema sp. JSB1_4. Next base: position 12,561 of record JASAMV010005272.1, read on the forward strand.
GAATGTTTCAAGTTTACACCGAGGTCCTGTCACACTGAGCTGTCGACCGAGCTTTCCACCGACCTTTACACCCAACTGACCTTTACACCGTTTCGAAAATACACCCAAAAAAAAATCCCAAGACACGACACTCAACAGCAAACATGTGAAATTTTCATTGACATGCTGGCAGTGCACACGCACAAAGCACATGAGCATGTGAAACAGTTGTTAGATTCCAAGGCAAACTTTGACACGTTTTTGCCAGCTGCCTGTTGAAAACAGGAAACATCTATATATGGCGGAGACCCTTTAAGCATCCTATTGGCCCGTTCTCTCCTGGGTTCAACACCCAACCCCGGGTGAGAAAACATTTGAGCCGCAGGCTGACCCAGCCTTCCATCCCTGAGAAGGGTAGCACAGCTGCCGCGGTCAACGTTCGCTTGGTGTGTCGTGCCCGTTTGGCGGCGCGTCAGACAGAATGTACTGGTGGTGCCCAAATTAGCACTAAGTTTAAAAAAGCGGGCCCAGGGGCTTTAGTCGAAACTTCTCTTTTGCGTAAAAAATTGACAAAACCAAATTTGAAAATAAGGTTGCTGACGATCCGATTGTCCTTCTAACACACGACGAAAAAACAACTGAGGTTGAAAGTGATGCCGAAAACAGCGCGAAGGTTAGCAGAGATCCGCAAAAAAAATTTTTGCATTAATTTTCCAAAAAATGGAACAGCACATCATCAGAGTGACACATGACATTTTCTAAAAATGACCGAGTACTATGACAACATAGGAACAGCAGCACACGAGTCTACTGAAGCTGCTGAGCAACTCGTTCCCAGCGTTGACAATTGGCGTTCTATTCCAATTGTTAGCAACTGCAACTCGATTGGTGTTTCTTGTCGCATTTGCTCAGTCATTTCAGGTATATTGTTTCAGGCAAGTTTTTTTTTCATTTCAACACCCTGAACGATATGGGTGATCGGATCGAATCGGATGTGACTTGCTTTGGTCACGCGTGATTCTTGCATTGAGGATTGTTAAGAAATTTACAGGAGCCACTAATTTCGTCCAGCTTAAAAGTTGTTCATTTTAGGTCGGGGAAGATCTTTTACGCGGCACGAAATTAGTGACATCACAAAATTTCCTAATATCCTTAATACAAAAAAGGTCACATGACCAAGGCGCAGATCACATCCGATCCAATCCGATCACCATGTTTGTTATTTTGCTCCTCCAAATAAACCCTCTTTGTGTAGCTTTTTCACGCCGAAGGAGAGCAACTTCGGCTGCTCACAACGGCAACGGCGATTCGCTTTACTGTCGCAGGCACGGTTCGGGGCATTGCTGTGGCTGTTGTGGTTAGTCGGGGTACGGACAAAACAGCTGTGGCCAAAACAGCGGGCTCGTGTATTTGTGCAAGCCCTTATCTTAAACATTAGGCTTAGGCTTGGGGTTAGGCTTAGGCCCTGCCCCGAGCAAGCATCTACGAAGTGGCCGCTGTTTTGTCCGTGACACAGTTAGTCATCTATTTTGGGCGCACTAAGGTTGGACACACGGAAATGGGACGCGCGCGGGAAACCCTGCTCGGAGCCATGTCAAAATTTGTTGCTCTGATCGGTCCCGCCTTGGCTATGTACGTATGACTTTTTTCAATTGAGGATCAAGAATTAATAATAATCTAGTGCAAAACATGTTCCCCGACAAAGCTGGGAGAAATTAGTGGCAAAAGTAAATTTCTTAAAAATGCAAGAATCATGCGTGACCAAGGCAAGTGACATCCAATCCGATTACCAGGTTTAATATCGCTCTGTGTTCCGCGAATATCTTTGGAGTCACGGAGCACATAAATAATGCAAGCATGCAAACAGTGCGTTTGGAGTGATGATGACGAAAATCAGCGTGCAAAAAGGAACCACTCGCACGGAAATTTCTTGTTCCGTGATCATCAAAAAATTCCCGGGACACGGAAACCGGGAATATTCGTGTGTGCCGGAAATATTTTGGTGCCACCAGTTTTGTGTGGATTTCCGTGTCGCGGATTTCCGTGTTCAAAGGCTGTGTCCAAATAAGAGCGGAATTTGGTCAGCGGAATATGGCTCTTCTGCTTTTGGACACCCAGCGGAATGGCCGTTTTCCGCTGATCAAATTCCGCTCCATCTGGACACCCGAGCGGAATAGCCATTTTCTCCCGAGAACATTTGGCTGTTGGCTGAACACTTTGGTTCCTGTTTTACGTAAACACACAAAAATTGAAGTCAGCACGCTGGAAGTTGTCATCATCACCCCAACTACAATTTTCCGCCAGATGGGTTTCCAGACATGAGCGGAATTCGGTCAGCGGGAAATCACAATTCCGCTAGGGTGATCAGATAGAAACAGAAAAGCCATTTTCCGCTGACCAAATTCCGCTCCTCTCTGGACACAGCCTAAGAAATTCCATCTCTGAACGTAGAATAACTATATCAGTATACATATTTCAGCTGATGGCATTTGCGATAGTAGGCGAACAAGTGGCGACGCAATTGCGTCGGCGCCTTTTTGGACACATGTTGGACAGGCCCGTTGGCTACTTTGATGATCCGGTGCACACGACCGGACACACAATCGTCTTCTTCACGACGCATCCGTCGAACGTGAAAAGTGTCAGTGCGCGGCATCCTTTCGGGCGCCACCGGGCTAATTGTTTAGTCGTTAACGCAAATCGTCAACACCGGTCATCAACACAAGCAGCCATGAATGAGAGCGAATCAGAAATATTATATATAGTCCGTCCATCAGCTCATGTCACTTTGTGACGCTGCTGGCCAACTTGTCCTCCTCCACCACGTTCTAATAAAAGAGAAATTGAGTTTCCGAAAAAAAATTATTTTTTGCTCCTAGATTGTGGTTTTTATGAAATCGATGTGTTTTATAGATTTTAATTTAATTTAATTGTTAATTTAACCGAATTCAATTCTTTTCGACACGTTTTGCTATTTTTTAGTTGTTTAGCAAAATCGGTCACACTCAATTTCTCTTTCATTAGAACCTGGAGGAAGGGAACAAACCAGCTAGCAGCTACACAAAGTGCCATGAGCTGGTGGGCGGACTATCGTACAGTACCGGGTGCAATTCTAGGCTGAAAGTTGAAGTCGCGTGCACGCGCGTGCGAAACAGTGCAATTGGTATAGGCACAAGTTGAGTGCACGCGACTTCAACTTTCAGCCTAGAATTGCACCCAGAACTGTACCTACCTGCATAGCATTAGGGCTCAGTTGACGACTGGAGTTGATGATGTGCGTTGACGACATGATTATAGCCCGTTGCTGCCGTGCTGATACCGAAGTTTCATGATGTCCAAGGAATAGCAGAAATAAGAACACCGTTTTGCGTATGCATGTTTACCCTGAACGAGTTTTTTTAGCAGCTCCAGGTATAACTTAAACGGTTTCTAGACAAGCAGGTGTCCGATTCCAAATTTATTCCGCGACTTTTCAGGCCCGGAAGTTCAGGCCCGACTTTTCAGGCCCAGTTTTTCAGGCCCAGCATACTTGACCCATTTATAGGCTTTGGCTTAGGCTTCAGGCGGGCCTGAATCGGCAGGGCCTGAACCTTCTGTTCCCCGACACTGGAACCGTCGCACGATATTATTCCAATTGGTTTCAGATGATCATGCGCCTGAATCCCATCTCGTACGTAGCGATGCTTCTGGTGGCAATACTCGCCGTGAGTCACTACAGCGGCTGGCGTCTGGGACTGCTAATGACCGCCTTGGTACCCCTGGTGGCCATATGCTCGGGCAGTATGGCTGCGAAGGGACACTCGCAGTACGCCGGGAATCAAACGGCACGCGCTGCGGCGCCTGGCGCCGTGGTACGTTTTTTCGGCGGGTCGGCTAGTCAGATGGAGTTTTTTTGACCAACTTTTTTTTAAAAATCAAGGTAATTTGGGCTAATTGGTGCTGCCGTCATCAGAATTGGTCAATGCGCTCATCGTTAACTAATGCAGCCCAAGTGAAATTATAGATGGGAGTTGACGAACAGTATACTATAAACCCGTAAATTGGTCACCATATCGGCGCACGTTTTGCCTGACGCCTTAAATGGGCACGACACCGAACAGCGTGCCTTGACCCCGCAGCTGTGAGGCTGCTCCCCATTTACCCACCATTCTCAGGGACTGAGGGCTGGGTCAGCCTGCAGCGCAGACGTTTGCTCGTTCGACTGGGTGTTGAACCCAGGATAGTGCAGACCCAAACCACCCTGCTTAACCGGCCAAACCT
>JASAMV010005273.1:0-53582 GCA_030248065.1 Rhynchonema sp. JSB1_4
TGAATGAATAAACGACAATGGAAACGCACCGGTAAGATGAAACCAACCAAAACGAGCCAAACTAGCACAACCAACACACAACAACGGCAAATTCAGCAACGGATGACGAGAACGAGAATACGGTTTTAATACTGATGATGATCTGAAAAGCAGTAATCCAGTGACTGAGGAGATCAGTCAACGACGGCTGAAAATTTCGAGTTAATTGTGGCAAGAAACTACGTCTCGACCACGTAGTTTAGTTTATTTTTAAAGGCCGCATTATTGAGGCAGCACAGACTGACGCCCTCTGGTAGCCTGTTCCAGAGGTCCACGACACGATAGGCCGATAACCGGACAAGTCCGCACCCGCGCCATGGACTCGACACAAACTGTGGGAGTGCCCTTGGGTTAGGGCGGCCGGTGTCACCAGATTGGAAGAAGGGATTCCTTAGGTTACCACAGGTATCTGACGGTGAATCACCTTGTACACAACCACAAGATCGTTCACGGTCCGGCGATAAATTAGGGGGTCTAAATTTAGGGCATGCAAACGCTGTTGGCAACGACAAAGTCGCATTGCCAGGAGATGGTAGCAGAAACCATGACGTTGAACTTTTTTCAACGTTTTTAGCTAAAGTGACTTTTTGAGGGAACCAAATGGACATGGAAAAATTGCAGTAAGGGGCGGACATAGGCCAAATAAAGTTTTCGGAGGAAGTCGAGATTTCGACTGTGAAAGTTTCGAGCGGATGGTCTTCTCCACTCTGCTGGCGTAGCGACAATTTTACCAATATGTGACTCGAACTTTAAGTCTGCTGGTCTATTAGAGAACTAAAGTCCCGGACATGGGTTGGTGAAATAATCTGCTCATTCCCACAAAAATAGACAGGGGAGACTTGGGGGCGATTCCCAAGGCCTACTGTGACGCACTTATGGCTGGCAAGAGCCATATGCCATTTGCAGAGAGCCAATTAATGACCGCATTTATGTCACCCTGGAGGATTTTGTGATCTACAGCACTACGGATTTCCCTGTAAATTTTGATATCATCAGCGTAGAGATACAGATAGGTACCTGGATGTACTACACTGACAACATCATTTATGTAGATGAGAAAAAGGGTCGGGCCAAAAACACTGCCCTGGGCGACCGGAATCCACCCAGAGACTGCGTCCCCGACCCGAACCCGCTGTGACCGCCCATTTAGGTATGAAGATACCCAATTGATAAAATGGCTGGGGAAACCGTAGTGCTGCAGTTTTTGCAGCAGCGCAGAGTGGGGGACAGTGTCGAAAGCCTTTTGGCTGTCTAGGTAAATGATGTCCACTGCGTTCCCACGCTCCAACGCTGCTGTCCAGTGCGACATGCAGCACAATAGCTGAGCCTCTACAGAGCGACCAGGGATGAAACCGAATTGGGAGGGAGATAATAAATTATGTTTTTGAAGATGGGCCATGACCTTTGAATTAACAAAGGTCTCCAAAAGTTTGCAGGAGGAGGATGTAAGAGAAATGGGGCGATATTTAGTGACATTTTTTGGGAATTTTTCCTTGGGGATCGGGATCACGTCGGCCAACTTGAAGTCATCGGGAACAACTCCGGTGTGGAGAATTTGGTTAAAAAGGAAAGAGTATTGGTCCACAAGGGTGATGCCCAACTTTTTCAAGAAGGCCGAAGGGATCCCGTCAGGACCGGGGGTAGTTTTGGCTGGTAATTTTCGAAAAAACTGAAGGAGAATGGGGGGTGAGCAGACTATTTCCTCCATGTCCGGGACTGGATGAGCTGCACACAGAGGGGTTGTGCCTGCAATTCCGAAGTTGGAATTGAAGACCGAGGCAAAATATTTGTTGAAGGCGATGGCCTTGCCCTTGTCCTCTGTGTGCAGCACACCATCGGTGTCAGTTACATCAGGAAGATCAGTCCTAGGGCTGATTTTTCGTCTGATGTAACTCCAAAACTTTTTTGGGCTTGGATTCGTGACCAACGACTGTTCCCTCCTATGGACCCAGCCCCGCCTGCGTCGGCGAATGACGCGAGAGATTTTGCAACGGGAATAATAGGTGTTGATATTAGGTTCCCGATGCACCGGCCGAGCTGGGGGAAACAAAAATTTTTAAGTCTACATGTTGATAAAAATGTGCTCTTCGTTCCCGGTGATCGGTCCCTATTGGATGCAGCCGATGCAGCTGTTTGCTGTTTTGGAGGTGGAACTGGAACGACCACGAGTAATGTTTCACGTCAATGATTAGATCGCTGTTTTATATTAGGAGATAAAAATCTTTGGAAAATCATCCAGGTGCCCTTGATCATCAGGTTTAACCGTTACACGCAGCTGGCTGTGCGTGCATTAATTAATACACGTGTGTGTATTAGACAGCAGCAGCGCTAGACATAAGTAAAGGCAGTCTACGCCTACGGGAGGTTGTCACTCAGCCCCCGAATTCCATAACCCACCGCAAGCGAGATCGTTGCGAGACCCATGCTGATCGCTGTTTACCGACACGTGTATTAGCGGCAGCAAGCTGGAAATTGCCATCGTGCGCGACGATCACCAAAACTTGGAAGTGATTTTTAGGTCAATGTCGTCAAAAATTGCCAAAATACCCTTTTTATTGAGATTTTTTTCCTAAAAGGGGCAAAATCAAAAATGAGCCAAATGTTCGACCTCAAAAAATGACTTTTCTCCAAATTTGGGTCCTCCCCCCGCCAGGGTTTTTTTTTCAAAATTCACTAGGTGCAACTTAGGTGCAAGCCCCCAATTTTTAGGTGCAAGCTGGCCAAAGTAGGTGCAACCCCTATTTTGGACAAAAAACGCCAATTTTAGGCTTTTTTGCCAGGTTGTGTGTTCAATGCTATTTGCGTGCTTTTAGAAGTTCAATAAAGTTGTAACGCAATGAATGCCTTTTCCTTTAGCAAAAGCAAACTTTTCAGGAAAAAATGTCAATTTTGGAGATTTTCGACAACATTGACCTAAAAATCTATGCCTAAAAATGCTACTTCAGGCCTAAATTGGCCTATTTTAGGCAAAAAATGGGGGGAACAGACGTACCCAGACGAGAACAAGGGGGCAGGCGTACCACGGATGGGGAACAGGCGTCCCGAGGGGCATCCCCTCCCCCCAGGAACCAGTGTTGGAGGTACTCTGGAGGGGGATACCCACTGTACCGGGCTCAGAGAGAGGGATAGCTACTGTACCAGAGCCGATGACCTGGGGGGTTTGGTATTCAATACCTAGGGGAGGGTGGGGGAGCGGGTTAGGTTTTTTTGGTGGAAAATTTTAATGTTTTCATTATGTGTGGAATCGTGTGAAAACGTAGTACTTAAGCGCCCGAATTTTGGGTACTCCAAACACTGTTCAACACAATTTAATACAAAACCCCACCCCCAGACAGCACAGCTAACACAACACAATGGGCTCACCACCCGGCCGCACTGACCAGCTGAAGTACCTGAGTCTCGTTGTGATGATCGTGCAAACAACGTGTCTGGTGCTCACACTGCGGTATTCACGCACGGTGAAAACCGACGGCCCGCGCTATGTGTCGTCGACTGCGGTCGTCATGTCGGAAGTGGTCAAAGTCGTCACTGCGCTCTGCATTATTCTCGCGCAACATGGTTAGTGCACGCGTTGTGTAAAGAGACATGAGATCGTACGGTACGTTGATCTGAGTCTGATCAGACAAGACAATAATCATGCTCGGTCACTCACGCAGAGCGAACTAGTCAGCCACAGAACAGATGGTTAATTCAGGTGCCAGAATAACTTTTTTTGTTTCTGACCTGGTATTTGGTGTCTGTGGCGCCAAGTTTGATTTGAAATAAAAAACCAATGACCTGGCCGGGCGGGCTTAATGAAAGGAAATCCTCGTTTATTAGGCTTTGCTCCTTGTTGCCAGTTCGTGCGGGCTCCTTTACAGAATGCACACAAACAAATAGTCTTTCAGGTTGGTCCGTGACTGGATTTATGCGCCAAATCGACGGCGAAGTCATACAACAACCAGCTGATTGCCTGAAAGTATCCGTGCCCGCCGTTGCCTATGTCGTTCAGAATAATCTTTTGTTCTTGGCGCTGTCGAAGTTGGACGCTGCCACATATCAAGTGAGCTATGCGTTTTATTTGGTTGACGTGATGAAATTACCACCGTACGTAATAGAAAACAGACGTTCGTTTCTAAAATATAGACCTTTTGTTTATTCACAGGTGACGTATCAGCTTAAAATTCTGACGACGGCATTATTTTCCGTGACCATGTTAAATCGATCACTCAACAAGTTCAAATGGTTCTCTCTGGTGTTGCTCATGGTCGGCGTCGCGTGCGTCCAAATGCCCTCGGGGTCCGACACAGCGCAAACCAGTACGTTGATCAGTTAACTGCATGCATTCACAACTTCTAGTTTATTACGTCTGCCATGATCATGCGGGTGGACACACACTGTGATGTGTATGTATATCGAGGACATACGTGTGGATACTTTACTTCCTTCGGTCGCGTGAGCAGGAGTTTTGATTATATGGTATTGGAGATGACCTCAAATTTCTACCTGTTTAAAAGTTGTTTGTCAACTGTCGTTGAGAAAGATATGCGCTGGCAGGGCTTGTTCGAATGTTCTTCACTTTGAACAAAAACAAACAAATCAAAGTGTGGCCAAAGCCGACCAAGTGACCAGGTATTGTACCGTGAGATGTTCAATTTTCTATCCTGGCACATGTCTCGTTTCTGCTTCAGGCAGCGACTATTCATTCAGTGATCGCATGGTCGGTTTGATGGCTGTGATCGCTGCGTGTTTTACCAGCGGCTTCTCAGGTGTGTACATGGAGAAAATACTCAAGCAATCACCGGTATCGACGTGGACGCGCAATTTTGAACTCGGTACGATGATTTTTTTGTGTTTGAGCGCCTGATTTGTGGACGGAGGCCATGTTGATCAACGTTTGCTTGGGCCGGCCGTACTTTGTGTGGATTCAGTGGTGTTTCAATTTTCAATTTTCGGGAAATTTCCCATACATACCCCCAAAAATCAAAAATTCCATATCGTGGGGGTTTCTCCAAAAATGCAAAAATTTCCCATGACCGAAGAGGGGGTTTCGCTGAAAAAATTACCGCAAAAATCTTCTAAAAGTGCCAAAAATTGGTCTAAAAGTGCTTACAGCATGATTTTGTTGTGGTAGCAAGCGATTTTAGGCGAAAAATGGTTAACTTTGGTACTTCTCGGTCAAAAAGTTATTTGTTAGAGGTGCTTGTGCAAAATCTGCTCGTTTGCTTCAAAAATTTTTTTAAAAAATCGTGAAAAAAATGTTTCTGAACCGATTTTCACTACTACTCCACTCCCATCCACTAAAAAGGTGCTGCACGCAAGTATTGGTCGCAATGATCATATAAGAATTCATCAAATCAATCCTGATTTTCACGTTCAGTCACTCTTAACCACTGTGCTGTTTGTGATTCTCACAAAACAATCTAGCAGAGTGCCCACGTTGCTGCTGGTCTGAAGCATGCCTTACCATTTACTGCCTGCATTCTTTATGTGCAATCGCGCAACGCAACGTCACTGCCCCGTCACTTCACGATTCAGGAAAAAGATTTGACCAATTCCTATGAAGTCATTGTGCGACCAATACCAATATATGGTCTGAATTGAAATTGCGCTTAGCCTCCGTCATGGATGCGGAGTTTCCGCAAAACACCAACGGTCGTTGTGCCCTTTACTTAGCGTCTGTGAACAAAGCTAACCGATTCCATGTTAATGAATCCTTCTATTTCAGCTTTCTTCAGCATCTTTGGTGGCCTTTTCATGGTGATGTTGTACGATTGGTCAGCTATTCGAGAGGAAGGATTTCTACAGGGCTACAACTGGCTGACGTGGGCCGTTGTGCTTCAGCAGGTATGTGTCTGCGTGTGCGTCGTTTGTAATTCATTCGGATCAGGGGCGTACACGCCTATGGGCTAAATGGACTATGGCCCCTACCCTGCTCGGATAGCCCAGGGCTATTTTTTATTTAGCCCTGGGCTCTTTATACCTGGGGTACAGCCCAGGTATCCCTGGCTTTTGGTGGTTCCGGGACCAAAAAAGTAAAAATTTTCGCGCGCCTTTACCGCTTTGACTGATATCAATACATGTTTTGATTATTGCCGTGTTTTGAACGAGCACCGAATGAAAACGACGTTTCATAAATAGAACAAGCATTAGATAAAAATGACTTTTCATCCAGGTATCCCTAAATTTAGACCTAGCTACGCCCGTGTGAGACTCGCATTCGCAATGCACGGCATGGCGTTCATGTTTCACGTATGCATGCAAAACGAAATTAACAAGTTCCAGCACAGAAACGGAAGCATGCCATAATCAAAAAAGGCCTTGATAAAAACTGCATTTTCCAAAAATAGAACAAGCACTAGATAAAAACGATTTTCAGTAAAGCCCATAGTCCGCTCGAAACTTGTTTACGCCCCTGATTCCGATCATGCTGTGTCGCAACGTAGCCCATTCTTGCACTTACAGGCCTGGAGTGGTCTGGTGATAGCGTTCGTGATGAAATATGCGGACAACATTTTGAAAGGCTTTGCTGCGTCTATTTCAATAATTCTATCGTCAGTCATTTCCTATCTCGTACTCGGTGATCTGCACCTCACAAGGTTAGTTACGGAATGGTTCATCACTTCTGGAATCTCACTTCGTCTTGTTTCAGTTCTTTTCTCGTTGGCGGCACGGTAGTGCTTTCATCAACCGTAATCTATGGAATCGTGTAGCTGTTGCGATTAATTAGATATGACAGAGCTTTTGAATAATTTTTCAGTGACTGTTTGTGCTTTACCCTGTGGAACTCGCTCAGGTTCTCGCAACCAATTTTTCTTGACAAGATCAAATCACCAGCCAGATTTTTGTCAGCTCATTCGGGTGCTGTGCTTAAAAATGTGAACCAGAAGTGCATTTGTCTGATAAAATTTAGAATTTCATTTGGTTTTGACATTCTTAACTATTGGGTGATGTTTCAGTTTGTTCCTAATCGGCACGAGTGTGGTGATCGGCTCCGTTTTTCTCTATAACATCGATTTCTCGCAACCGACCGCCGGATCTAACACCAAACGAACTGCCGTGAACTCTGTTTGACCACAGTCTACTGGCTCCTGATGTCATCCAATGGCTTGCTGTGTCTCTGTTTCTGTTCATAGCGGTTTTGCAGTGTTGTTTTGTTGGCTGTTCTTATTTTGACTGAAATGTTACCGTTGTGCCTGAAAACATTCCATTTCTATGCGCAAGGTCAGTGTCAGTTTTCCGTGCCAATTTATTTCATCGCGATGTGCAATTTAGTTGACATACGTATATTTGCTCGCAACTCTTGGTTCGTTCAAACCCTACAAAATACATCGTCTCGTTTTTATTTTCACGCGGTCTTTGTTGGCCTTGTATATATATTATCTTTGGCTTTAGTGTATTTCCACAGAATCTACCCGCGGGCCAGTTTATCGTTATTTATTATGCAACACAGAACCTTTGATGAAAAAATAATGTTATGAGCTGCACAAATTTCCCGACTTTGCAGTGGTGAATCACAGAGTATGCGGCTTACCTTATCGCAAGTTTACTGGCACGAAAGCAAAGTTTAGATTATGAAAGCATATTTCCCTCACTTTGAATCCAAAATCCCATTGAACGATAGCATTTGTACAAAAACAGTGAATTATTGTGATCGATTATTGTTTGACATGACACTGCTCCACGAGGTAGTGGCAGTGCTGTGCCTTGGCGATAGCTGTTGTTGCGGGGTGTGTGACGTGGACGGGTGGCCAACCTGCATGTTGATACCATGTACATAACATGTATTTACAATACGCCGTTTTTAAGACATTTTCGATTGTTGCATCAGCACAGTGAGGGTTTTATAGTGCATTCTGTACCCGTAATTAGGAGGTTAACGGTGCATTGGAGATCAAAAATTAGTTGGGTGATCGGTTTCATGGTTAGGGTTAGAGGGTGTACCCGACATCTGGAAGTACCCGACACCAATTCAGTAACTTGAGCCGACAAATTGCACTGATGATGCAAATGAGCAAAAATTTGTTTGTTTTTGGTCCATTTTTGGTCCAAAAACTAGATGTCGGATGTCGGTTTTTTCTCAAATGACGGGTGTCGGGTACTTCCAGATGTTGGGTACCCCCTCTAACCCTAACCATGAAACCGATCACCCAACGAATTTTTGATCTCCAATGCACCGTTAACCTCCTAATTACTGCTCTATATTGTGAATGCTCTGTAGCGAACAAAATGTTGGTTTCGATCGATTCACTATGTAGAGAGTTGTATTTATACTTGGAACACGCGCCATACTACAGTGACATCAATAATAAAATCCACAGCAACTATGAATAGGGTTAGAGAGATGTCGGGTGCCAAAAAAGTGCAGGTGTCGGGAGTTTTTCTGAGAGAAGATTTTTGAGAAAATTTTCTTCGAAACAAATGTTTCCGAAGACGCAGAATGTTAGTTACATTTTGCTGTTTATTTCGTGTGAAAAAGCTTGAATTCAGTAACTTGAGCCGACAAATTGCACTGATGATGCAAATGAGCTAAAATTTGTTTGTTTTTGGTCCAAAAACTAGATGTCGGATGTCGGTTTTTTCTCAAATGACGGGTGTCGGGTACTTCCAGATGTCGGGTACCCCCTCTAACCCTAACCATGAAACCGATCACCCACCGTGTGTGACAACAACTGCGCGCACAACCAATCCAATGCAGCGTTGAGTCCCTGTCCCGACCGGGCATCACATTCGAATAACTGCCAAACACGGCCGTAGCACAGTTTCTGCAGTGTTAGTTGGTGGACGATACGGTCGCCAGACTCCGCCTCAGTCAGGTCCTGCAAGATTTGGATGAAATTCGTCACTTCATTGAATAATGGTTCTGTAATTACCATGTCCGGCCGTTTTGTCGGTCATGATAGGGGACACTGTCCGGCTCCATTTGGGCACCGAATAATGCAACTTTCAGACAAGACGCTGCGAGTGATGTGACAAGTGCTGTCGTACCTGTTTATTAGCCAGCACCAGCAACACAGCGTCACGCAGTTCGTGCTCCGACAGCAATTTCACGAATTCACTCTGCGTCTCCGGTAGTCGTTCGTTGTCAGCACTGTCGATCACGTAGATCACGGCTGAAACATCACCGGGTTGCGAATGCAGGATCGGGCTAATTGGACACGAAACCGTGCCGCACCAACTTTTAAGGAATGCACAACGGCCACCGTTGGATCACCAATTTTCAGTGCAAAAGCTGTTCACTTTATGGAATGAAACCAGCTTTGCGCTGGTCCAAAGGCAGTGGGTGATATTTTCGAAACGGTGCAAAGGTCAGTTGGGTGTAAAGGTCGGTGGAAAGCTCGGTCGACAGCTCAGTGTGATAGATCTCGGTGTAAACTTGAAACATTCCACGTTAATAACAGGCAATGTTTCACGTTTACACCGAGCTACGCCGACCGAGCTTTCGACCGAACTTTACGCCGACCTTTACACCCAACGGACCTTTACACCGTTTCGAAAATTTCACCCAATGTCTCAATTCCATCAAAAAAAAGTACGGTCCAAAAAACTTTCAAACTTGCAACTACAAGAAACAAAATGCTGCAAACATTCACGAACCTTGCGTGTTCAGGTAATAGTGCTTCCAGAGCGGTCGCAGCTTTGGCATACCACCCACATCCCAACAAGTCAACTTGAGATTGCGGTGTTCGATGGTCTCCACGTTGAAACCGATAGTTGGCAGCGTTGGGCCGATCTGAAAAAGATACAATTCATTTTTTGTCAGATATTTCCGGACAGCTAATTTTTGTCACACAGATCACCTCATTTTGTTTCAGTTTCGACAAAATAGTCGTTTTCCCCACCCCGTCCAGTCCAAGCACGACCACACGCATTTCAACGTTGGGCCCGATGTGAACACGGTTGTCTTTGGTGAACATCAATGGAATGCGCGGCTCCTCGTGCAGTTGCGCTGCAGAATTAACAAAAAATCTGCGAAAAATTGTAAATTTTCAAATTAACTACGACTTACGAGGCATTTCAGCGAATTCAGCGCGCTGTTTGCGCACCATTTCCAGCAACGTGTCCATTTCGGTGTGTTGTGCTACAAGACGGGCGTCTTCCAAACGAATGTTCTGATCGAATTGTGTGCACACAGCTGATATCTGCAAGCAGGTTCGGATGTTTGGATATCGGCTGCTCTCTGATATTGAATGTTGACACCAGCGAAGAGCGAAATGTTCAGCACAAGCTCAATGTGAGATGCTCAAACAAAATGTTTCAGATGATATTTCACGTGCGCAGTAACCCAGCGAAGTGCTAGATGCTGGGTGACAACGCTGAGATTTTCGCCCTCCGTGGCGATCAGAAAGCGGCCTTGTCAAATTTTTGTTAAGTTTGGGCATTTACATGCAAATTTGGGCCATGATTTGCAGGCGCGTGATTTTTCATATCACGGCGTCGGAGTCACTTGGTGACATGACTTTTGGAGCGGATTAAACATTGAGAATTATTGATCACGACAACGTCTGGCGAATTAGCTCACAAAGAGGTGCGAACAGCCTTTACGCTGATCCAGTCCAAATTCATCAGAAAGCTTCTTCTACTGTCTTTACTGACGTGATCAATGCAAAAAAATCATGCGCCCAAGACAGGACTGATTTTGACCGAAGCGATCACCACGTTAAACACCAGTTTAAAAACACTTGGCCACATAATCCCAGAATCCTTGAGCCCGGCCGGTAACACACTTTCGAGAGATAAACTTTCTCCATCTACCAACCTGTGCAGCAACAGTGCTCAGATCGTGCTGTGTCTGTCTGAGCGCCGCGATTCGATCCCTCGCATACGCATCCACCACCGCCATCGCCGCTGTTTCCTGCGCAGCCAGCTTGTCGCGGATGTCAGTGAAATAGCCACGCACATTCTGCCTGGCCTCGGTCAACGCACCCGCATGGCCTTCGATCGCTGACAATTGACTGAACAAAACAAATACTCAATTTGTCTGTTTGATACCGCAGCCAGTTGAATCCGGCAAGGATCTACATTATGCCCTCAACCCTCGTCATGGTGATCCCCTCTATCAGACTCCACGTAGTGAAAAACCTTGAACGATTATTTTGATCCCAGTTCGACCATTAGCAAATGATGGGCAAATCATAACTTGTCATTACAACCATTGCTCAAAACTACGAATGAACAAGATTTCGTGGCAAGAAGAAACAGATATGGGAACAAAAATGTTGTCGGTATTTTGTCCATTCTCCGCAAAAACCGTTATTTTCATTCAAGCAAGACCATTCTAAACGAACCACGCAATACGACACGACCACTCTACCAGATCACCATTGAATCGTCTCAATTCGCCCAACGCCGTGCGACATTCGCGTCTGACACGCGTGGCCTCGGCCTCCAGCAGCACGTGTTTGTGCGCTTGATGTCGACCGTAATCACGACACAACAGACACATCAGACGGTTGCTCGATGGGCATGTCGGCTCCTGTGCGTTGGCTTGCATCAGATTAGGACTGTCATTCGTCACCTAGACCGTTGCATTATCAAGGTTGAAGATCCTGACCACTCTCATCCTGGTCGTGCGGGTGATGCTTGCTATTTTCAGATTTATTGCTGCTATCATGCTAATTCGCCGAAAGAATTATAGTTGTATTTATCATGTGGGTGTGTGAGAACAGCTTTCTCCCTGATCTGAAACAGCGGCATCAGTAAATGTCGAAATGCGAGTTCTGCATAATTTCATATGATCAAAATCAAACAGATCACCATTCTGATATTGGCCTTTATTGAACCCAAAACTTCACTGCAAATTACCTGACAGACAAATTCGAGCGCATAGGCGCAATGGAATTGACATTTGAGTCGCGGGTGTTGCTTCTCAGCCAGCGGCACGCGTCGGTGTCGTGTCAACACGCGTGTGGCGTGCGTTTGGTTGGAACACAATTCGCACAGATTCGACTCGCACACCGTGCAATAGACCACGGCCACGTGCGACGCGTTCTCATCACAGGGAATACCTGAATGTAATGAAACATCAAATCAAACACCGTGATTGGTTCTATCCGTTCTTGGCTCGGCCAATTGATTTCTCCGCCTTGAGGACATTTCGCGATTTACGCATGCCACTAATTTCGACCAGCATAAAAGCAGCTTATTATTTTAGCTGCATGGAGACGATGTGCATCTCCTATACGAAGAAGCCAACAAATAACCCAATTCCATGTCGGCAATTTGCTGTGCAGCCCTGGTGACACTGTCCTGCCACTCCTCCCCATGTGACACATTGCGTCTGTGCGTTCCAATTGTGCCACTCGCCTGTGCACCTCCATCTTGATGGACATTGGGTGCATGCTCGGGTGATGTTTCAATACGATTTACACTGGTTGCTGCGGCCACTTGGCTGTTGTCAGGGGGGCTCGATTGACAGAAGCCTGCAACGAATAGAAACATGCGGAGTGTAGCAAACTTGTAATGAAAATTGGACAAAGGTGGAGCCATCGTACTTGTTTGTCTGTCCGGTCCTGTCTGGGTCACAGTACAATCTAGCATTGTTTCGAGATTTACTGACGCACTAGCCTCGACACGTCGTTCTTTTCATAATGCTAAATGCATTACAGCTTTTACGCTGGTAGAAACGAGTGGCATCAGTAAATCTCGCAGTCAAGTGACCAAAACAAGCAAGGCCGGACCGCACAGATATAATACCCACGTTTTATAATTTAAACGTAATTCAATCAAAAGCGCCAGAAACCAACCCGCTGCGCTTCGATTCGTTCCAGCAGTTCGACGAGTGCAAAGTTTTTTCTCAGACCCAAATTGGTGCCATCAACATTGACCAACGGACTGGTGATTCGATCCAACGGGCATTGTACGGTCATTGTGGTCACTGTGCGACCCGTGGCACCGTATGCACCTGATGAAGACAATGTGACTTGGTCGCTTTCAAAAAACCATGTCAGGCATCAAACTTTGTGAACGAATTGGACCGTATTTGTGTTGGGACGTGTTCTTTCGCAAAGGATATTTTGAGATTCACTGATCCTACAAGTAATTTAGAGCAGCGTAAATGTTGCCTCTCAGTTGTTTGGG
Source organism: Rhynchonema sp. JSB1_4 (assembly GCA_030248065.1). NCBI lineage: Eukaryota > Metazoa > Nematoda > Chromadorea > Monhysterida > Xyalidae > Rhynchonema > Rhynchonema sp. JSB1_4. The sequence goes on from JASAMV010005273.1 coordinate 13,099, forward strand.
GTCAACTAGCACTAGCTGTTCCACCAGTCAAAATTAGCAGCATTATGCTAAATCTCGACGAACCCTGAGATTAAAAAAGGAAAGTGACCAAGTGCGATGCAGGCGATAGCGATACAATCACCAAGTTTGCTATCTGCTGCCTACCGCTCAACTTTCGAAATCAAACCCGACCGATGCTGGCCGCTTCCGACATCATGTTGGACGAAATCAGATGCAGCGCACATTGATAGCAGATTGTGTGGCCACAACCGTGCAACAGACGCGGTTGACGTGGTCCCGTTGACGTGTAGCTCTCGTGACAAACACGGCACTCGAGGTGGTGCACCTGACAAGTAAACTCATCTTTTTATATTCACAGTGATCCGAACGAAGTTTTGGTTCCCAATCTGCCGTTGGCCTCGTGGGATCACCACTCCATGGCGATGGGGTGCATATTCTTTATAATAACCAAAAATAGTGGCGGAGGCGGACCATCATGTCACTGCATGGAGGGCAGACGCGCACGTGCAATGTGCTAGCTTTTTTCTAACTTTCCCTTTTTTGATCAAGTCAATCAGATTTGCTAAGACACACAATGTTGCAACTTGAGCTGTGCACAAAATGTTCATAACATGACTAACGTCGTCCCTTTCCACATCATTTGCTCCCCCATTGAGTCCATTCGACCCGCCATTGCCGCATTGAGCTGCCATTTTGTTTGCGATCTTCCTTCAGTCTTCAGTCACATGCCACTTCTTCAGCTGTTGATGCCAGGCCACATGCGCGAAGGCCTGCACCAAGACGAAAGGATGAAGCACGATGTTTCAACAGAAGAGGGAACTTGAAATGCAGGATTTTCGTTTTTCATTAGCTTCATTCAGTCCGCCATATTTAGCATTCACTGAATCAGTGTAGTTCCTGGGGGGGAGGGGGGGGGACCCCCCCCTCGGGTACGTCTGTTCCCCCTCCGAGGTACGCCTGCCCCACTGTTCCCCCTCCGGGTACGTCTGCTCCCCCAATTTTTTTCCTAAAATGGGCAAATTTAGGCCTAAAATAGGCATTTTTAGGCATAAAATGAGTGATTTTTAGGTCAATGTCGTCAAAAATCGCCAAAATACCCTTTTTATAGGGGATTTTTCGTAAAAGAAGGCAAAAATAGTCCAATTTTTCGACCTCAAAAAATGACTTTTTTCCGTCCCCCCCCCTAATGCGGACTTCCCCCCCCGCTTCCCCCCCCCCAGTTTGGTACGTCTGTTCCCCCTCCGAAAATAGTGGAGGGTACGTCTGTTCCCCCTCCGGACCAGGAACTACACTGCACTGAATCGAATCGCATACGCGGACGGTTATCTGAAATTACAGTGATGGCGGTTGTCATAGAAACCGAGAATGTTTGGCTGATCGATGAACCTCGATATTTTGATCAAGAGCTCAGGTGAGCACTTGAAAAATTGCCTTCTTATCTGTGAAAATGATGGCGCACACGCACACCCATACACATTCATTTGGTCCCGCCGGTAGGTTGACGCTCCATCCTGGTACAGTAGGTAGGTCGCCGCCCGGCGGTTGGTGCAATAAGTTGCGATTTTTGGCTCTAAGGCGGCCTTCACAATGCATGCGGGTTGCGGGCCCAGGTAATGCGGGCCCGCAAAAATTGAACCCGCACTAGGTTTCACAATGCAATGTGCGGATTGCGGGCCAGAAGTTCTAATTGTAGCAAACCCGCAACCCGCAGTTCCTAGCCCGCATGAGGGTGCATTGTGAAACCAAAAAATGCGGGTTGCGGGCGAAGAGGAGTTTAGGAAACATGTCACAAGGAATAACATTCATGAGCTCTTCTTTGTCAATACTGACTTCGAAAAACTTGTTCAGGTACTGGTCGCACAATAAGTTTACAAGAATTGGTCAAATTTTTTTCCTGAATCGTGAAGCAGGATAGTGACGGGCAGTGACGTTGCGTTGCGCGATCGCACACGAGGCATGCAGCTTACAAAATGCTTGTTTTTACCCCCCCCCCAACCCCCCCCCCCCCAGTTGTTTGGAAAGCTGAGCACGAAAGTTTCTGAAGAAACCTGCACAAATTTAGCATGCAAATTGATTGCGCAAATAAAGTTGAGCATGTTGTGCTTGACACACTGTTCTTGGAATTGTGCAACATCGAAAACATATAGAGAGTCGAAAACCTGTGCTCTCTGAGCAATGGGTCAACAGAAATAAACCATCCGAGCATGCGCTGAGGACCCAAACCCGCAAAAAAATAGGATCAGTTCTAATCGAGAAAATGCGGGTTGCGGGCCGATTTGGCCCGCAATCCGCCCGCAGCTATGTGAAGGACACTCGGCGTGCGGGGTGCGGGTTGCGGGCCGAGCTCGGCCCGCAATCCGCGACCCGCATTTCTTGTCTTCACAATGCACAGTGCGGGTGGCGGGCCGATGGCCCGCAACCCGCATGCATTGTGAAGGCCGCCTAAATGGTAAAAAATCGGTATTTTTACTCCGGGTCGGCCGGGCCGGGCCGACCCCAGGACCTCGTTGGGCCGGGCCGGGCCAAGGTAACCCGGCCCGATCCCCACCTCTGCTGGGTAGCTGCACCACTACGCCCCACCCAATTGCAGGATGACGATAAATGCAGACCTGTACAATATTTTGAGTGAGTTTCGCATGGATTTAGAGGCGAATGCGATCACATCGACTGATGGAACAGGCGAAAAACGACGGAAACAGGTCGTTGCAAAAACTTGAACAAGGATTTCTCTTTCAGCGGGTGGAATTTTCGAAACGGTGTAAAGGTCAGTTGGGCGTAAAGGTCGGTGTAAAGTTCGGTCGAAAGCTCGGTCGGCGTAGCTCGGTGTAAACGTGAAACATTGCCTGTTATTAACGTGGAATGTTTCAAGTTTACACCGAGGTCTATCACACTGAGCTGCCGACCGAGCTTTCCACCGACCTTTACACCCAACTGACCTTTACACCATTTCGAAAATATCACCCAGCGTTAGGCTTAGGCACAGGCTTACTCTTGATGTTGGGCTTAGGCATAGGCCTACACTGAACGCATTGATAGGACCTGTGCCGCCTGAAACACGACAAACAAAATGCAAAAAAACCAAATGCCACTGCCTTTTGTAAGGGGTCCCCATGCCCATCTGCCAAGCCAGGGAGCACAAATGTGCAAGGTTTCATCTCACATGCCCAAAAAAGAAATTTCAGAAACCTTCGCGGACTCCTGAAGAACTGGACCTGTGGCTCGAGCAACAACTGTTCGATGTGCTGTCAAACACAGCAGGCGGCCACGATTATTTCTGCTGCACAGATGCGTCGAATTCGAATAAAGACAAAAATAATGACTGCGCTCGTTCGGCTGCTAGTCGACTGCCGAGTCACGTTGAAACACATCGACTAGAGGACAGTGATGTTTCATGCAGTAGCACGTTGCACTGCCATGATCTTGCCGCCAACCCAGTCAGGTTTGGAAGTCTCTCCACGTATTTGAAATAAGGAAAATATATGCGGCAGTAGTCACGCTCATTTTAGTCCACTGTCCAACAACCGACTGTACACCAACGTCAGCGACATTCCACTGTCTGTGAAACTCGAGCACCAACCATACATTCTACCACCAAGATCTGCATTCCTGATGGGCAATGTCAAGACTGTGGCGCTGATTCGTAAGTGTCAGATGAGATCACAACATTGGTTCCCAAACACAGCAGACTGGTAACGATTACAGTTTTCGTACTTACAGCCCAGCAATTTGACTGCATCGTGCTGGATCCACCATGGGAAAATAAATCTGTGAAACGAAAACGCGCAGGCTGGTCAGTTTTCCGGCCAAAATTATCAAAACGTCACAAAAATGCTGCTTTTCAAATTTTTTAGTGGCTACACATGGAATAGCTGTGATGTTCTGCAACAACTGCCCATGCAAACTCTGCTGGCACCGGACGGTGTCGTATTTCTGTGGATCACCAATAACAAACGGCTACAAAACTGGATCTGCGATAAAGTACTCTCCGCTTGGCGCCTAGAAGTTGCAGTCAAGTGGTATTGGTTGAAGGTAAGTACACGTTTCATGCAACAATAAACCAAACCACCAAACATTACCCGTCTCCCAGGTCACTCGCTCCGGCAAGCCCGTCCACGACCTGCACTCAACGCACAGCAAACGCCCGTATGAAACGCTGCTCGTTGCCAAGCGCACGGCTGATGTTTCAAGCTCAGAACAGCGTCGTGTGATTATCAGTGTTCCTTCAGCACAGCACTCACGCAAACCACCGCTCAATGGTTAGTTCGGTCAAATTTGTTTTTTGAAAGGCCTCTAAAATCTAAGAACACATTGCAGAAATAATGGACAGAATAATGGCACATCGACCAAGACCACTCAAGATACTTGAGCTTTTCGCTCGTCAAGTGTTGCCTGACACGGTTGCTATCGGAAATCAAGTGCTCATGTACCAACATCGTAGCTGTTTTATTGATTGAATCCGCAACTATTGATATGATGACGCAATGAAAACAGTAACACCGATATTTGGTTCTGAAAATGAAAATAGATTCTAGAATGAAACAACATATAGGTAACAACAATTAATCAATCCAGTCAGCACGAAATGCATTGAGCACACATAATTACACTAGTACAGGAATTATAGCAGTAACATGATGAAAGCGGAAAAATGACTTGTAACAAGGAACTTCTTCAACAAGTGCGACAAGAACGGATTTGCAAAGTGCCCATTAGAAAACACAGCCAAGAACAAACGAAACACAAAGTGGTCCATGTGTGTAACGGTGGAGACCAGGCAAAGGAGCCAGAATACACCAAAGTGTAACACCAAAATTAATTACGAATTCACGAAAGGTCGCTCCTCACCCCGAACTTGCAGGGTTTCCCCAGCCAACGTTGGTCCTTTCTTTGCGTCCCGCATACCGGCGCGTTCGTAACTGGTAGAACCACAATGCTGAAATATTTCAAGTAAACTTTGAATATTTGACATATTTTTATAAATCAAGGACAAGGAATCGAACGTACTGCGCACGGTTTGACGGGGTATTATCGTAGGTGACACACCGAGTGCGGCATTGGTTGCATTTGAAGAAACGTTTATCGGCCTTATGTCGTTGGATCAGATGACCTTGCTGTTTGCAGTAGGACGACTGCATATGCCACGTGTAGGCGCACTGCAACCGTTCGGAGAAATTTCGCAGTCCATAAAGATGAATAAAATTATTGTATTGCAGTCAACACACGTCGTTGCAAAAAGATCCAGCTGAACTCACCTGGTAACGACAACACAAAATCACTTGTGCCAGATCGTATTCCGACGGCTATCCGAATATTAATAATGCAACAGCAGTAAGTTTTGCCTGTTTCCGCCCGGGCCCGTTTTCACAGACGGTCGAAGTGCCCGGCCTCGTCCGTGAGAACACCTCTGGCCAATTGACCTCCAAAAAGCACCACGAAAGCGACATAATCAACCAAAGTACCAACCTTTTTGCACGTGATCACATTACAATCCTTCACCACCATTGTCTCAGCCATTCTTTCCTCCACTTTCTCCTTTGCCTCCATCGCTGTGAAGTACTCATGCGCTTTCGCCTGTTCTTCCTGCAAATCAAATAGAACCATTTTCATCAGTTTCTTATTCTGAAAATTTTTTTCTTTTTTTACTTCGTCCAGTTCATGTTCGTGTGATGATTTAATGGCCAATAGCTTGGCCACCTCGTCTCGGCTCATTGTGCCTTTTTGTTGACGCTTCTTCACCGGACTCAATTCGATCACTGATGTGGAACTAGGTTTGGCTGAAAATCGGTCGAGTAAGACAGGCAGTTTGTGAAGCAAAGATCAAACAGTGGGAATGCCACACCTGGGCTGGCGGACATCTGCTGTCGTTTGCGCTTGCCGTTTGGAATCGGGTTCGGATCCACTGGTTTCAGACCACCAGCCAGTTGCACCTTTCGAATCGCTGTCATCTGCAAATACAATACATTGGTCCGTCAATCAATAAGAGGTATTTTCTACTCATGGTTCACCACCCCAACCCCCATTTTACCAGCCTTTGCTCTCTCAGCAGCCGTTTTGACGCGTTGTTGTTGTTGTATGACAGACCGTTGCTTTCGCAAGAAGGCCACAACTGATCGTGAGCTGTCGTCAGCGCCCTGTTGATTGGCAGTCAGCGGAGCACGCGATTGGCAATTGGTTGATATGTTCGCTACTTGTTCTTGTTTCTTCATCATTCGCATAAATTGACGACTGGCCAGGGTTGGACGCTGAAACATCATTTTTTATTAGCTAACGGAATGACCAATCGCAAGCTTTTAAACTACGGCAACCTGCAAACGCTCCAAGAACTCTGCCCGTGGCTCGGTCAGCGATTTCTTCACAATTGGCACCGTATTAGACTGAGTTATGTTCTCTTTGGACGCAATTATTGACGGTTTCTCCGATTTAGCTACCATCGGGGTGGTGGAATTGTGACGAAGTTGTCGTTGCTGTTTGTAGGTTCGAATCTGCTCCATGGTCACCGGCGCCGGTCGCGGTTTACGAGGACCGGGCGCACTCAGCGTTTGACCACCGTAGAACATCTGTGATAAAGTGCGCATAGCACACCTTTACATTCATGATCGATGTACAGGCCAATCATTGATGAGACCCGTCCATTCATCACCTGTGTGCGTTTATTGCCGAACATTTTCGACTGCCAGTCCGTTTTTGGTGCCGGTGCTTGACTGGCCGATTGCAGTTCACCGCGTCGTGCGGCCATCGTGCGACTAGGCCTGGGCACAATACCACTTTTGACACCCAATACCAATACCCAATACCAATACCGGCCCTGTACCAATACCCAATACCCAATACCAATACCAAAAAATAGCCCATAACAAAACCCAACACCAAAACCGGGCGGGCCCCAAAAACAAACACCAAAAACAAAAACAAAAAAAACAATTCAACCGCCCCCGTTCTGGGTTTGGTAGGGGGGTATTGGTAGGGATTGGGAATGAGGAGTGGGGTTTTGGTTGGGTATGTGTATAGGGAGTATTGATTTGATTTTTGTTTTGTTGTGTGTTTGGTTTTGGGTTGGTGTGGGGTTGGGGTTGGGTTTGGTATTGGGTTTGGGGTTGGGTATGGGGTTGGGATTGGGGTTGGTTTTGGTGTTGTTGGGGTTTTTTGTGTATTTGTATTTGTACTTACTCCCCACCCAAACCCACAAACACACCACACACCAACCCCAAACCCAACACCCATCCCACCCAAACCACAACCACACCCCACACCAACACCCAAAACCAAAACCAAAAACAAAACACTAATATTAGAATGGTATTGGGTATTGGTTGTTGTTGTTTTTTGCCCCGCCATACGTGCGACTCGCTGATGCCAGATGGTAGGTGCAGAAATCACCCTGCATCATTTTATGGTAATTAATGCCCGGTATTCAAATATGTCATCGGACCGTTTCGGTGTTAGCTCGAGCACGCATGTTTACTTATCAGATCAAGAATATTTCGAGATTTACTAACACCATCCATTTCGACTAGGGATCGGACGTGGGTGTGTGGGTGTGGCACTTTCACATGTGTGGCTGTGTGGATTTTTCAACAGTGTAGTGACCCACACCCACACGCCAACAAAGGAAGCAAAATTCTATTCAACATTGATGTTTTCCCTTCAAAAAAATGATCATTTCTGTTCGACGTTAATGTCTTCCGGTTGGAAAAAGGGGGATTTTGGTCAAACATGAAATTGACAGAAATATTTGGACTAATTGATGTTTTCAGATATGTACCAGACAATTTTTAACGTCAAACAGCTCAATGTTAGGTGTCTTTTCTTCAAATTTTAAAGGCGTGGGTTCGGGTTTTTTCAGCAACTGTGTGGGTGTGGACTGGGCGTGTGGGTTTTCTTATCAAACGTGTGGGTATCGGTGTGTGGGTTTTCAAAACTGTGGGGATGGGGTGTGGGTGCGTGGGACCCCCAGATTCCGTTCCCTAAAATCGACCAGCGTAAATCTGGACAGCTAAAAGGAGAAAAAAAAAACCCCAAAAACCACCACAACTAAATTTTAAGCGGGTCAAAATCACTCTGCCAACCTGAGTGCGATTGACTATGTTACTGCACTGTTGATTGTCAGCCTTGCGATGTCCACGACAGCGAGCCAAATCAACACTGAAACCCAGCTCCACAATTTGCGTTGATTTCAGCAAACGAAACTGTGGACCAGTGCTTCTCTGCAACGTTTGACAACAGTGTTGAAATTACAAAGCCAAAAACAAAACAAATAAAATAAAATGTCAAAAAAACCAGCCTTGCCACTGTGTTCAGCCGAATTCTGCATGGTTTGCGGCGTCAACAGCGCCAGAACAGCCCCAATTTGCAGTTTCCAGTGTTTCTTGTACGCATCGCCGAACAAATAGAACTTGATTGGTGCCAAACTACAGTCAATCAAATCGTGCATCTGCCAGATGATGTATTGATTGCCGTTTTGGCTCGTCAGCGATGCGCTACGCTGCAAACACATATCGGTATCGAACTTAATCGGATTGGAGCTAACTCCGTCTTGTGAATATTACTATTTTTACAACAGATATTTCCTAAATTTTCTTGGCGGATTACTTGTTATTCGTATTAGAACGCATTTCGACTATCGTGACCGTTCATCCCGGATTACAGCGACGTGCAATATTTCGAATTACAATTGATGCAAAAGGTCCCGTGACGATCCGCTCCGATCCCCAATCAGTCAATGGCTTTGTAGCTTGCTTTCTTCTTTTTTCTCCTTTTTCCCCCTTTTCCATATTCTTTTTTTTTTTTTATTTATTATAAATTTTTTTTAATAACTAACTGCGTTGAAATCTGAACAACGCACTTTCAATCACACATGTGAACCTCACCTCAACCAAAACAGCCATGGTCAGCCAGTCAGTTGGCATCGATATGGCCGATGTGCATCGCAATGTTGAAATCTTGACGCGTTTGTGCTCAGATGTGTAGCTCGCGAATGCTGCTGATGAGATCTTGGGCGATCTGCAGAAGCGCATTTTATTCCACATCAGATACGTAATTGATCTTACCATCCAAGAAAAAGTCCACAAGGTAACTGTAACCAACTTGACGCGAATGCCGAAGTAAGGGTCGAACGCGTTGATATCACCACCTGAAGATTGGCCGACACTCGTACCCGATTGCCGTGCCTGTTTGCGCACCGATTGCAACAACAGTTTGGCTGGAGACACCCGCTCACAGGGTACAAACGACGGGTGGTCGCTGACTGTTGTGGTTGGTATGTGCTGATGTTTCAGACGCTTTTTCAGTGCTCGGCCGCTGTTCGACAATTTGCTGAAAATTAGATGAAATCACAATTAGTACTTCCAAATTAGATTCTTTTATAAAATCTAAAGACGAACAATTCTCCATCAGCCAGTCCATTTCGTTCCTCTTCATCTTCACTCGAGCTCAGGTCCAGATCTCTGTAAACCAAGCTTGTAATCGCTGTCGAGGTTTCTTTGTCGCAGGCGCTTGGCGTCTCAGTGGACTTGGTAAAGTCAATGTCAACCAATTTCGCCCTGGGTGTTGTTGATTGATTTTTGTTGGTCGGTGCAGCTTTGGACGACGATGCATTTGGCTGCTTCGGAGAATGTTCAGCTACAAAAAGATTGTGAAAAGGGAAAGTAAAAGTAATTGTAGAAGGCGGTCAGACAAAATACAGAACAAAAACGCAGTTAACAATAAAGCAAACACTGCGGCTATCACGCATGCGATATACTGTATTATGTGATGTCTGCCAATTTGACTGGTTGGGTACATCGCATTGGCATTATTGAAAAAAGCTGGCCACTACCTGGTCGCTTCTTGTGTTTTCTACGCTCCAGTTCTTCGCGCAACTGACTCACGCGGGAATTGAGAAGTTCGAATTCTTCTGAAAAGAAAATCCGATTTGACCTTCGCCGCCGCAGTCAACTCCTATCTTTTGACATCACAGACATAATGGATGAAACACTTTTAGATCAATGGATATCATCGACATTGAAGCAAATACCACAGCATAGACAAATTTATACTAACGCACGTTCGAGAACGTTCGTCGAGTTGTGGTCATCTTCGTCGTGATCATGATTCCCTGCCGCCAACACGGTTTCATTACCGCCATCGTCAGAGCTGTCTAAAACAACCACATAATGGCTGGTTTGGGGCACATTTCTGGCACATTACACCGCACACCAATTTCAGGTTCCTCATAAAAACCCAGCCACAACAACGGCAGTACTACTGGGTATGGGTGAGCTCTGGCATCTACCACGTCAAGAGCAACGAACCATTATCCGGTGATGTTCGTTTGCGTTCATTAAGCTGCTCATTTTCATCCGCCCATGAAACATCATCGGTGGCACTGAAGAACGTGGTCGCGGTGTCATCGAGTGGCTTCGACGCATCATTATCGTCCGGATCCTCCATCAACGCGCACAGCAGCTCGTCCAATTCGTCGTTCGGCGCCGTTGTCAATGATGCCATCTTCAAACAACGAAGTATTCTTCTTCGACCAAACCGCAACCGCAAACCAGGTAGTCAGTCTGGGGGTCAATTACTCCTGAAATTTGAGTGCCTGTCCATTTGGGGGATCGGGCAATGTCGGGTGTTGCGGTTGGGTAGGCATTGGCACAATACCCAAGCCCAACACCAATGTAATTCCTGGTCCAGCGAGACGGTTGTGTATCTTCCCATTTTTTGGCGAGGCGGTTTCTCCCTGGGTGGGGGAAGGGGGAACGGGGAAGACCCAAATTCAGGAAAAAGTCATTTTGAGCTAGAAAGTTTGACCTATTTTGCTTCTTTTAGGAACAATTCTCCATAAAAAGGGTACCGTAAAAACCCCTAAATACAAGGGGACTCTTTTTACTCACTGACCCCATTTTGGGAAGGAGCTCTACTACGGGGGGCTCTATTCCGCGGGTGCTCTATTAATTCCCTGAGCCGAATCTGAAAAAATTGTTCCCAGAAATACCCCTCCATGGGAGCAATACCTAATACCCACATTGGGTTGGGGGTGGCGGTGGGTACCCAATACCAGGTATTGGGTGTGGCCCTGCCCCTGGTATTGGGTTGGGTCTTCGCCTTCGCCTGGTATTGGGTGCCACCCAGTGTGGTGGCAGGCCAATCGACCCAAGATACCCTAGGGGGGAAAGTTTCGGACTTACTCGAGATACCCCCAGAGGCTACCCAAGATACCCCTATGGTCCGTCAAAAGGCGAAAAAAGGCCGTTTTTTGCATGTAATTTTACTGCAAAATTGGCCTAAAAATGAGTATTTTTTGACATTTTTGCCGAAAATTGGCCTAAAATGACCATTTTTGGGTGTCTGCGCGCGGGGCGCGCGATTTTTGGGGGTCCCGAGGTCGAAAAACACCTATTTTTGCCTTTGAAAACCATAAATCTACTTACTCGAGATACCCTTTGGAGTCGGCTCGAGATAGATAGGCCCAGGTCTGCAAGCACTAAGCAGCACGCCGGCTGCACTTGGTCTGCTTAGTGCTTGCAGACCTGAAGCACAAGCCACTGCTGGCTAACACACCCACGCACGCAGAACAACCAGGCAGCGCTATCAGCATTATGTCAGTATGCAATGCACGCCGTGCCTGTTGCTTACGTGCTAACACACGCACACGACGGCTGCGGCACACACCGGTTATGGCATCAAAGAAACAATTTTTAGGCTTTTCAGGCTTTTAGGTGTTAGGCTTAAACATAGGCTTGAAACGGATGTCATTATCGTTTTCAGCACCTCTGAAAACCCTAGGAACACTTTTTACAGCAATTTGATAGCTTACAACAGGCTTAACTATAGGGTCCCGAGTATCGAAGGAGTGCCCCACACTGGGGTGCCACCCAGTGGTGTAGCTACCCAGGCGGGGCGGCAACCTACTGTACCACCCAAATAATGCGGGGCGGCAACCTACCTACTGTACCAGCCGAGCTAGGGGGGGGGGGTCGTACCACGTGGGGGGGGTCATCTGGAAACCGAAATTTTTTATGTCTAAATCTGAAGAAAATGTGGCCTAAAACACTAATTTCGCGCGCAGCGCACGATTTTTCGCCTATTGGCAGACAAATATGCTAATTTTATGCAATTTTAAGCCAAAAATGAATGTTTTCGGTGAAAAGTTAGGTGGGGCGGCAACCTACCTACTGTACCAGGGGAGGGGCGGCAACCTACCCCCGGCACGGGGGGGGGGGCGCCACCCTCCCACCTGCCCCCAGGGGGCCCCCCCCCCCCCCCCCCCCCCCACCCCACTGGTGCCACCCAATACTTCAGTTTTGCCCTATTTTACGCCTCAGGGCCCGGAGCCGGAAGTTTTATAAAATTTTCAACTTTTCAGAAGTGAGAAGCCACATCACAGCACTGGTCGTGCGTCAGACTGGAGAAAGTCGTCCATCTGTCGAGTCGAGCGGACGGTGCTGCTGGCGGGCGACGAAGACGAAACGAAATCATTGTCGAATACCATATTCCCCAAAATAGAGCCTCCCAAAAATACAGCCCCCCTAAAAGGGGACAGTGAAAAAATAGAGCCCCCAACTTGGAATTCCCCGCTTGGGGGTCGTAAAGTCAAGTTCTTGTATAAGACACCTTATGTACAACGTTTGTGGTTGAGTATATGATGACCGATGATGACGTGAAGCCTTTTATGGAAGATTTGTACCTTAAAACACTCAATAAATGACCTTGACCAGTAACACCCTCACAGAACTCCATTTTAGAGGGGCATTTTTGGGAACATTTTCTGAGATTTTGGGCAGCGAAAAAACACAGCCCCCCCCCTCCAAAAAATACAGCCCCCTAAAAGGGGTCAGTGTAAAAATACAGCCCCCTTGTATTTTAGATTTTACGGTAAACCCGTACCCGACCAGAACCGATCCCTTTCAAATTTCGCGCGCATCAAGTGGCCATGGACAGTGCGTTACGCAAATGAACAGTCAAGGTATAACATAACATCATGGGGCATTGTGTTATTATTAATACGTATTATATGTGCTGACGTGATCCCCGCTTACGTGGCCTATTCCGTGGAGTATGTATGTGTAAGACCACTTTTCCGCAACCGCCCCATCATCAAATAAATAAAGCAAATAAACAAATACCTTCTCCGTCCATGCATACCTGGACTTGGGTGTTTTATGCACAGTGGTGCTTTTTTGTGAATATTTTTACGGTCATGTGGATATTAATCCAGAGCTTAGCGCCTACGCTTTTCCTCCTGCGACGAAGCATGCGATACGCGAAAATTATGATCATCACAGCTGCTGTGGTTGGTGGGTCATGTCGTTAATGCCTGGATCATGTCGGTTGACGTTAGGTGCACCTGCTCATATACATTTTGACGCTTATGACCTTTATCACTTTATTTTTCACACTTGACAGAACTGAGCTTGGTGAGCCGACTTCAGCAGGTATGCGAACATCGATGTTTTGTAATCTGATCTGGCTGATCGCTGTGCTCGGTATTCAATCGATCGCCACTGCTGAACCGTGCATTCAACTAGACTACTTTGTTGATCACGATGTGAATCTGACCAGCGCCGATCTGATCGACTCGATCAATGTTGATTCGTACAAAGAATGCAGCGATTCGTGCTGCGATGATGGTTAAACATGAAAAACTTCGAAATTTTGCCAAATTCAATCAATTTTTTATCAAGTGTATGCCTTGTTTCAGCTGAGTGTCGTATGATCAGCTTCTTCGAAAATGGATTCACCGGTTACGATTGCATGCTGTTCAAATGCGACGAGATCGCCGACTGCAAACAGTTGCTGATCAAAAGCAACGATAGCGTGGCTGCTGTGTTTGCCAAATCAGATGGTGTGCGATAATTCATTCACTTTGGATATTTTCCAAAACAAACTTGCGTACCGTTCTCTCATACAGCTAACAGCACATCGCCTGATGATTTGGACTTGAGTTTAGACGAAGAGGACTCCTCAGAACTGAACGAAACTACGACAACTGTCAGGGCAGGTATACAAAACACAAATTGTTTTCTCAATTGCCAACAGTGGAAAAAATCTAAATTTTCTTGGGTGCACAAGCTGCAGGAAAATAGTCTGTTTTTGCAGAAACCACCGATTCAGAGGACTGGCTGGAAGTTAACAGCACGATCAGCGATGCCATCCCTGAAATGGACACCGACTATGATTATTTCAACGACACAGCCGCTTGGGACGAAGTGGATAGTGGACAATCGAACGCATCGGACATGGCATGGGAGAATCGGGGCAGAAACGACACGGCTACATCAACGACACTTGAGGTTGCTCGTGTTTGAGTTTCGTTACTTATTACTACAACTGCATTGGGTGCTGTCTTGTGGACGTGCTTTGCACAAAAGGTGATAGATCAACGATACGATTTAGCCTTGTGGGCACGCATTGCGTTACTATAACTGGTATTGACAAACTTGGTGAATCAGATCAGGCCGGATTTTTCACTAGCTAACCGCTGTCCGATAACAGCTTCTACGGAAGGATCACATCGGAATTAGTGCATCTCGAATGCTCAGACTACTTAATTGGGAAATAGTCGATTGACCACGGCAAATCCTATCACCGGTTTTGGTACTGCTGTAATGATACTGAGCGCAGCAATGTTGGTACGTTTCGCCTGCTTTCGCAGTTAGACCGTGGCGACAGGGTTCGTCAGTGCGAACGCCTCTGGCAAATTTGCCTCCAAACATTTTCAACCTAACCCGTATTGGTGATGTTCTGATGTTTCAGATGTCGACCAGTGCGTACAAGGAATCGACCACATCGACCACGGACGAAACTCCGTGGATCAGCGATAGCGACGACGACGAAAATGTGATGTCGCCAGCAACACAGTTGTTCAAATCAACAACACCAACAACACTGAACAACAGCAGCACCAATTGGTTGATGAACGGACTCGATTGGGCCGAAGCCGGATTCGACCAGCAAGCCGATGAAACATCATCGCTCAGCACCGTGTTCTTGGTGATGACTGGCATCGGGTTTGTGCTGCTTGGACTCATGCTGATATTGTGTGCCTATCGAATGAATTCACGACGACAATACGCACCACTCAATCCATAATCACATGACTTGCTCTGTTCTGCTCAGACTATACTTTGTCGGATTCAGTAAACATGCACGCAGATTGCTCTTTTTCATTACCAATGTGCCGCTGCTCAGCCTTGCTTGTTAATATTTTGTTATGATGATAAAAGGTCGACAAGCTTCATAACAACCGAGGTGTCTTAATGACAGACGCAAGGCACGCAATATAGCACCTTTGTCAGCATAAATGCACCTATCACAAGGGCCTGTTGCACAATGACGCACGTTTTTACGTTGAAAGGTTTGTACGTTTTCAGATATGTGTGCTTGCACAATCAAACCCGTTTTTGTTCGTTTTTACGTTTGTGGTAACACGCGCGTTTCGTCTTTACGCTTTCACATTTTTCATGGTTGCTTTCAACCAGGTAAGGAGACCACAAGCAAACTGCACTGACAAATGTGGCTTTGTCACCGAACAGGCCAATTTTCCAAAAAAATTGAATGCAAACAAAGAGCCACGCATACTGTATGACTGCATGAATGGGAGCGTATTTTACTGTTAAAGGCAGTACTGTACTTTAACCTCACAATATCACACGAACTGATCAAATTGAGAGAGATCAGGTATCTTCTTTTCATCACAATGTGAGTGCAAAACGGCTCTCAAGTCGGAAAGGAACACATAGAAACCAAAGTTTGGTGTTCAGACAGGCACAACACATTACCAACAAATAGTGTTCATCACTCCGAATCCGAAGTGGGAACGGGTGTGGTCCAATATGCTGGCATTTCTGTACTGAGTTCACTTATCCCTCATTTAGCATGCCTATTTTATCTTACATGGGATTTTGAATTAAATGAAAGGCATGGCACGCGATGCGCAAGTGCGTGGGGTTAGCCAACCAGGTCAGGTTCGAATAACCAACCCCAATTAATGAACGGATCCGGATGGATCAAAAAATTATCAAATCGGCTCACAGGGCACAACTGATTTTGAAATTTAGTGTCAACATGACTCGAAAGTACAACATGTGGCACTAAAACGATGCCTCATAAATAAACACTCATTGTGACGTCGAGGCGCCAAACATTGGAACGTGTTCTAAAATGTATAATAACGGTAAGCGCACATAGAAAGTCCTTTGTGAACAAACAATGCTTTCTTCGAGTGGATTCGAACCCAGGTCCTCCGCGTAACTGGGTCGTTTCTCCACCATTGTTCTAAATGCAAAAACGTGTCAACGCAACAACGCATAAACGTGCAAACGTGTCATTGGGAACGCAACAATGCTAAGACGTAAAAACCTGTCCGTGCAACCGGCCACGATAATAATCCGCATGGACGCAATTATCGCTAGCAGCCATAAGGATTCCTTTGGCTTTGTTTTCATGATGTTCTCGAGGGAAAAGAGCACCACACTGAGGTTCATCTGTCTGCTTGTTTAACTTCGCGTTCCTATTCTTATCCCACAGTCTGTTTGCGTCACACAAAGATGAATACCAGCAACTCATCATGGCTGGCCTCTAACTGCACCAGTACCCAGCACATTCAAGCAGCCGATGTGGTGTTTGGTGTGGTGTACACGCTGATGCACTGTGCATCGTCTGTGCTCAACTCCCAACTGTGTCTGGCACTACGTGGGCTCGTGCTAATCGATCTCAATGTCCGCTGGTTGTTCCTGTCTCTATCGTACGCGTGTGTCGCCTATTCGGCTGGCTGTGTGCTAAATTTGATGGTTGAGCCCGTACGCTCACTTTTTGTCGACTGTCTGCAAATTGTATGATCCATTAGTGTTTTTGTTATTGCATTTTTACGAACTCGCTGGAAATGATGTGTGGCATGAAGCACATTGATTTTCATTGGGCGCATTGAGTATGAGTATGATGCACCGCACGCGTGCAGAACATTTTGACACCCGATCGTGTGGTTTGCTGCACATTCTTCCACTGAGAAGTTCATCTGAGCAGCATCAATATGCATTTCGCCCAGAATGAACATAATCCCCTGATGTTTCACGACAGCAATGTAAATGTGTTGCAGCCAGCTCGTGCGGTCTGCGGTTGGCGTTGGCTTCCCTTAAACACGATGCGTGCGGCCATAGTGCTGTGCCTGGTTGGGATTGCCATTGATCGCGCTTATGCTACTGCACGCGCCAAGAAACACGCCGAAATCGTCAACAAAAAACTTTGGGCCGCCGGTCAGTACACAACAGCCAGTAACGAACTTGGTGATCGGGCTGACCTTGTGTTACGTGAGATCCGAACAT
Organism: Rhynchonema sp. JSB1_4; assembly: GCA_030248065.1. Classification (NCBI taxonomy): domain Eukaryota; kingdom Metazoa; phylum Nematoda; class Chromadorea; order Monhysterida; family Xyalidae; genus Rhynchonema; species Rhynchonema sp. JSB1_4. Next base: position 30,399 of record JASAMV010005273.1, read on the forward strand.
CAAGTTCGATACCGGCGGCCTTTTTCTGCTCTAACTTTTGTTTGATTTCGTTTTTTATCTAAAGACTTTGCAGGAATCCTGTGGTGCGTCTGGTTTGCGTCTCTCTCCATCAGTTTGTTGATATTCGCCGACAGCCAGCTTGTGGCACCGTATGACCAGGTGCGCTGTGCTGAACACCTGAAATAGCTAACGTTTCTTCAACATTTTCTCCAATCAGGTGACTACCTTGATGACGTGTCGAACCAGTACACGAAACCCCGGCTTGGTGGCCGTCACCTACGTCATTTGGATTGCGGCTCTGGCGATTCCAATGATCGCGTATCCGAAAGTCATGCGCGCAAATCGAAACATTTTCGACAAATTCAAGCAATCAGGTTGGCCCCATCGGCCGGCATCGAACTTAGTATAACTTCAGCATCAGTTTATCAGATATCAAGTTTATCAAATAAGATAACTTACAGCCCAGCTATAAGATCTGTTGGTGGGGCTCTTTGGAGGCAAATTTGCCAGAGGCGTTCGCATTGACGAGCCCTGGCGCCTCGGTCTGTCTGCGAAAGCAGGGCGAAAAAGATCAACATACAGTAACTGCACTCGCACGAAAGGAGTCGGTGGTGCGGTCGCTTTTGCGTTGGTCACTTCAGTTAATATAAGATATTGGACGCACAATGACCATATAAGAATCCATCCAAAAGTTTTCCTGAATGGTAAGATTCACGTCTAGCTGCAGATCACTAGCGTTCTATTGACTAAACACAACATTTACTGACGCCTGTAGTTTCCTCCAGCGTAAAATGTTATTGTCCGGGAACAATGTTTAGGTGGCATCAGTATGAACCGCTAAATGTTCCTTGACGCATGACGTCCTTGTCATTTTCATCAACATGAAACGTACGTCTCCTCAGGCACTGTCTACCATATTCAGGTGTACACCAATCCCTGATCGTGCGAGTGCTGCTCAAACGCAACATGGACACGACACGCATGTTGTGCAACACAGTCGTTGTGCAGTGTGTCTGTTGGCTCATGTTGTTCATCTTCGCCGTAATCAACCGATTTCTCCTCAAACGCCAATATGGGTTCGCCTATAACTTTCTCTTCGCGGCGGTGAGCTTTTTTGAAGACACCGAGATGAGCACCTTTAATGTTGTGTCGCAAATGCTGGTTTATTCCAGGCGGAGGCAACGCACACCATACTACATCCGATCGTGATTTCATTGCAGTCACCAGTTCTCCGCACGGCCCTGTCACGTGTGCCCGGCGTGAAATACGTCATCAAGGGTGTTCAGGTTTATTTATTGATTGACATGATGACAGATCATTTTCTTCGTCAATGTTATAATCGTGATGATGTTTCACCAAATGTATACGTGTAGATGCTGTCGCAACGTTTGAGCCGGAGCAACGCAGTCGAAGACGTAGACGAAGGTCACAACGACGGAATGAATGCTGACGGACGACAGTACTTTATGGAATTGAAGAAACAAATGTGGGCGCGCAAAGAGACGAAAGAAAATTAGCGATCGCCGAACAGTACCAAACTTGTATTACGGATTGTATAATCGGATCGGCCAAATGTTTTTATGCATGTTGATGTGAAATCAAAAAAAACATTTTGCCCAAAGATCAAAGTATGAATATAGTTTGTGTTGATATTCTGACATGACATCTTGACAATAGTATTTATTGTATTTTGCCAAAAAAGAAAGATAATATCCAGTGAATATGATACCCATACAGTTGAAAGTACATGTAGTAATGCCATCTAACCTTACATTGATAACAAAGAATTTGAAATAAAATCGATTGATGAAACTATATAGATGTGATCACTAAAAATTTTAAATAAACCCGATTGATGAAACTATGACATGAAATAGCTGCCATATATGTATGTATTCATTTCGGTTACTAAAACTTATGATGTCCAGTCACAGAACGGAATGACTCAGTGGTATGAATAAAGTGATATCACCCAATCAACACGTTAATTGCTTATTTGTTTTGCGTCTCCTTTTTTCTCTTCAGTGATTTCAGTGATTTCCACGATCCACCTTCGTCCGATGGTTCGCTTTTTTGTGTTTGTTTCGTGTCTGGTTTCGGCGGCGGCACGGGTTTGGCCAGCCCCGGTGATCCGAGTCGACCGTCTTGTCGTTGTTCAGCTTGTTTCTGTGCTTCATTCTGCCGCTTTTGCTCTTGCTGAAAATTTGGTTAAAAACTTGCTCGTGAAATTAGGTTAATAATAACACTACGTCGTCATGCAAAGTATTGTCTTCTGTGGCCCATCACCATTTGTAACGAGAGTGGTTTGATGTCCCCAGATATCTACTTGTTTTTCATGCTGTGTTGTGTAATTATAATGACTTACGTCATCATCTGATTCCCGTTCTGAGTCACTAGAGCTTTGCAGCAGCAGCTCCGCGGACTTTTCCTTGAAAAACAGTCTTGCTAAATTTAATTCCCAAGATTCTCTTATGTATAGTACTTGCTCGCAAATAGGAGTTTTCGGTCTGGAGCCCCAGGGGCCCTATTCTGAAAAGTGCGAAAATGCTACTTTTTGTCAAGAATGTTTTTTTCCCGAATAGAGCACCTGGGGCTCTATTTGGAAAGTCGTTACCAATCAGTGACAAAGTTTTCAATCCATTGCGTCAGGACGTTGTATAAATGCATCAATGCACCCATCAATAAAACAACTTCAAAACCTAAGTACAGGCTGCTATGGTGAATAAAACAACCAATTGGTTCAGAAAACCAGTTATTTTTTTTGCAGAAAATTAGATACCTAAAGCCAGAAATATATCCTACGGCCGGAATTGAGCCCCATGTGGCACTATTCGAGGGGGTTGCTGCAGAGGGAAAACTCCGGTATAGTTCTGTTATCTTAATAAATCTCCGGTCATCTCATACCTGAAACTGTAGGAATTTTTCGAGATATCGATTCCTTTGCACGTGCAGCGTGACGCTGTCGGGTATATCGGGCACGAGGTATTGGATCAGAGATTGTGTGAAGAAAATCAGGTGCTCGAAAATCAGAATGAACACGAATTTCGCAAACCAAACACTCCACCATGCTTGACTGCGACTGAAGTTTTAACAAAAATTTAGGATTCCATATGTCAAAATTTCTAACAACGGTTATGATGAAACTAACGTGTAGATCTCGGCATCCGGGTTGGTTCCGTTGGGCCCAACGTAATAGCCCTTGTATCGACAATCGGTAACTATTGTGTCACTGTACTTGAGAATTTCTGAAAGATCGATTTTTGCACAAACGAAAATTAAATGATGCATCATCCATTTTAATAAAAGCACTTGAACCTGGATTATCCGCGGCCTCGGGCCAATCCTGCGGGTTGAAGTGCGACAGTGTCCAGTCAACGTAGCCCTGTACTGAGTGCAGTAATGTTGGTCTATGTTTCGCTCTGCTTTCGCAGACAGACCGAGGCGCCAGGGCTCGTCAATGCGAAGGCCTCTGGCAAATTTCCCTCCAAAAAGTCGCACCAGCAGATCTTATTATTGCAGTAATGTAGCAAACCTATTGTTTACGAAATTACACAATTACAATATTTTTCACAACAAGGACCAAACCGTCAAGCTGCCATCCGGACTGTAGTAGGCCTGATACACGAATCGGTCGACAATGTCGGTGGTGATCGCAATCAACACGGCATTCGTCAATACGGCCAGACGGACAATCATGTCTAGGATTTCGTACCACGATCCTGTGAATTAGTATTTTGATTATGTAGATTCATCAAATCGTATCGTAGATTTATTATAGTTTGTAATAAAAGTTAGCAACATGGGTAAGATGATTATAACCGATATCGGCCGCTTTCTGCGGAATCGCCCTTCTCGAGTCCAACGTGAACTTTCGAGCGTCGATGCGAATTTCGACGATGTTGTTGAGCAGGGCAAGTAGCGGCGCAAGGGGGAAAGCCGCTACGAACCTGCAGAGTATTTTGCCAAAAATCCTACTTGAAATTCGGTCATTCGTGACGAGGCCTGATTGCTGTATCTGTCAAATGATTTGGGTCTTGCCTTGTCAACCAGCATGAAAGCGATGGTTGACGATGCCGATGAAAAACTTTTACGCTGGTCGAATTTAGGGACGTCGATGAACTTTCAAGAGCCTCCATGTCCAGGATAAAAATGTCAGTTAAAAAAAGACCGGTACCGGACCAATCAGCAAGTTTGATACCCAATGACTCATTGTGAATTCTGCCCGGCACTCACATGGTGACGAATCCGAATTGCATGACCATTTCAAAGTATTCACCAAACAGTTCCAGCGGTGGCAGTTCCGCCAGATCGAAGTCGTGTTCGTGTCGCACGTACAGATTGCCTTCCGATTCGGCGACGTTCTTGCGTCGACGCCACCAATTCGATATCAATGGTTGACCGACCTCCATCAAATTGTTGATCACCTTGCGAAATCGAGGTGCTTTCCGACTGTCAGAATTATTCCATGTCAAAATTTATACAACCTGTTTGACAACCAGCACGGTGCACAATTGTGTGGTCACTGAAAACGTACAGCCTGCTGGTGGACATCGATCAGTGAGAACCGAGTCGTCCTTGGGACTTCCTGAACAAAAGTTTTTTGTGACGTCTTTGCACAAAAACGGAAAATTTCAACGAAAACCGAACCAGCCAGAACAGGTTGACAAAATGACAGGTAGAACAACGTGGCGTAATAGTTGACGAACTGAAATATGTACATTTTGTACGTGAAACTGGTCTCGAACTGCGATTCTGTCCTGGGATATTCGCGCTCTGTCAGCTTCCATGCGAGTTTGGTGTAGATTTCTGGAATTTGAAGGAAACGTTGACGCTTGTTGAGGATATTGTCGTTGAATTGTACGTCAATGTGGGTTTCGTTACCAGTTTCGACCTGTTTTCAGTACGACGGTGCACCAGATCATCGTCAGTGCGAACGCATCAGATGGCCACATGGGCCCAAAATGCGTTGCCTTCCACAATCAGGTATATTTGAAAAATCATTATATCACAATCACACGCACTTTCGAGTATCATAATGCAAATGGCGTTGATTCCGGACGCAGTAACCATGGTGAATGTTTCACTGCCTATGGTGGTCTCGATCAGCTCGTTGTGCATGTTGTACCAGAACACCAGTGCGACCACCTTGTAGATTATTACGCCTGGAAATAAAGGGAATAAATGAAAAATTGGACAAAATTAAAAGGATACGAATAAACAGCTGTGCTGCTGAGCGAATTAGATCGGACGTGCCGTGCCTTACCTTGGTCACGTGTTTTGTCCAATATTTCAAAAATTATTACTGATGCCACTAAATTTGAAAAAGCGTGTTGTCATACAATTCCCAAAGTAGACGCGTGCAGCAACAGTTTTTGCCAGGCCCAAAACGAACAACTTTCATCATTAGTCGTTTCGCACCAAAACTGCACAAACTATCCAAACTGCACGAAAGTCACGTGACCGGTCAGATCATCAAGTTGATACAGTCCAGAATACTGACCAATGATGACGGCAATGGCGAGCGAGACGAGAAACGTGACAGTGGCCACCGACGTGAACACTCGTTGCATTCGACTGCGCGGCGGGATGTAGGCCTCCCATTCATGCGTCACAGGGTGACGACGACGCGTCTTCGCCTGCATGAACGAAACAACGCCTTTTTGGTCCACGCTGTGTCAATAGCATCCGCACTGGTGTGGGATGTATTCCATCGACAAGTTCAATACCCGCCAGCCCTGGGCCGGGAGCAGCCTCGCTGGTGCATAGTCAAACTAGGTATAATACAACGCTTGTCTTGCCTATTTAGTGGTACTTTAGGAGCAATGTGCAGCTGTGATTCCCAAAATTGAAGAAAAACGACCAAATCCACTAACAGCAGCAATGTAGTCGGCGCGGGGCGGCTCCACTTCGGGACTCGAGTCGAAACAGTCCCATTTGGCCGTCCATCGTGCCTGATCGCGTTTCCAGTATTCGAGAAAGCACACGCCCCAAAGTGCAGCGAACAGTGCGTAGAACACGGTGACATAGTTGTTGAAGATTGCTGTTGCCATAGCATAAGTGCAACTCTTGCTCAGATGCTGTAACAATGTTAGATCTTCGTTTTGTGTAAAATCCAAGTCAAGAGCCGTCAGTTTATGCATATTGGACACCTATGTGGTCTTAGTTGTTCGTCTATTTTCGACTGCTTGCAGCTGGGTGTGGCTGTGTTTACCAGCTCATCGTCAATGTGAATGCATCAAGTAGCCCAGATGACGTCAAAAGCGACTATGTTCTCATGAAACATCAGTTGTTTGGTTGTACAAAAGTCTTACAGTTCTTCGGAGCGGTCAATGACAATTATTAGGTTGAAGCCTTCTCTCTCTTTTCATGTCGAGTATGCGAAACACGACAAGATCATCCCGGCTTTCACCCAGGAGTTGTGACCAACTTAATGCTACTTTCTCATAAGTTTCAAATGTTGAGCCTTTACTTACCGAAAACGCACAACTGGTGTGCCCACATTTGCGACAAATCACTGTATCCTTCATCGTGTCACACATGTCTTTGACGACAGGGCTGCTTTGGAATGTCAACAAACCGTAGATGACGACGATGAAGCCAACTAACGACAACGGGATTAGGAATCGAGTGTAGAAACCCAACCACGCAAAGTACAGACCAATCTTCTCGCCGAAATATCTGCGGTCAAAACGAATGGTTCCGACATGCATACGAACATCATTTATGTTGCATTCATCGCACCGTACTCACCATCACCGTAAACTGTAACGTATAAAAGAGTGACGCAGCACACCAACTTTCTAATCTGATCTAACGGCTGGTATTTGAACATTCGACTGAATTTTGCCCAAGTTTCGTGCAGCCACGGTCGCATCGGGAATGTATGGATGGGCTTCTTTGACTTGTCGTATCGACTCGGGATGTCGTCACCATCGTGCAGAGGGTATGCAGCACAGTACACACCTTGCTGCATCAGGAAATTGATGTGCACTGACTCGCCGTCCATGTGACCAGGTAGCAGGCTGACGTTGGACTGAAATGCCGTGTTTCGCAATGGGTTTCAGCAAAGAACATAACCCACATGATTGTTTGGACGTGCGTCTATTATGAAGTCTCTTCTCTTCAAGGATTTGATGTTACTTGGCTTGATTTAGATTTGGCATCAAATTCAAACTGTTGTCGGGAGCACAAATCAATCTGCAATGGAGTGCTGTAGAAAATCAGTGTGTGCAATGAATGATCCGACATGGCCATCTAGCTGACGTTTCACTCGTGGGTGTGTGTGACATATGTATATCAAAGTGAAGCCAAACCCCGATTAACCTCGCGTTGGCTGAGTGCCAAAAAGTAAAGTGCACACCGTCACTTGTGAACGTATGTATTTCACCTGCAATCGCTGAATATCGGTCGAGCTGAGCGACGTTCTCATCTCAATAATGTCCCAAACGAGTGATATCCGTTGTGTTTGCGTGAAGAACACGTTCGGGTCTTGTGTCAAGTATTGTTTGAATCGACTGCGTTGAAACTCCATCGTGAAATACGGCGGTTCGATCATGGCTCGGTATTGGCGCTGTGTGTGGATGCGAGTTACTGTATATAGGATTACGGCAACAAGGCATGTATAATATGGTACGACATACAATAGCCAACCGGTAATTCGCCAGGATTGGTGCCACAGCACAAACAGCGAACGATGTTGCTCGTTCTGCTCTTGTCCCGTCCCTCATCTGCTTCGGTGATTTCGTCAATGTCACTCTTTTTGATGGGCACCCGAATTTTACTGATTTCTGCCATTCGCGACAGAACATCCCAGGGTGCGTGGATCTTGATGAAACACGTCTTGCCATCCTGACAAAAAGATTGCCGAGAACTATATTCGGTTCCGGGAAAAACGGGTCCGGGCATTCAGCTACTGCTTTGACTGTCCGACAGGTCCTGGACAAACTGGACCGGAGTTGGCCACACGATACGGTATCTGACAGCTGGGACAGGTTCTGCGCCAGCTAACCACACACCGCATGTTATTAGGTGATGTTTCACTACACGTGCGCATAAAAAATCCAGGCATAAACTGAATCAAAACCCGGCAACGGACTTGAGATTCAGCCAAATCGGCGTATTCGAGGTAGAGTCCGTGCGCACGCAGTTTCGTTTCGAACGCTTCCCGGTACGCGGCCTGCGTCGAGTCCATTTCCAGCGGTTGATAGGCCAACACAAAGTCGATTAGACCTCGACCATGGTCTGTGGTTCAAAGTTGAAAGAATGATAGCCTACCAAGTCACTACATGAATAGTCCTGCTTCGCTTAAGCCTACATAGGTATGCGAGGGTGTGGGTTGGGCCCAGGCTCAGACTAAACGAAGTCTGGGCCCAACTCTAGGAGAAACACAAGAGACAACCAACCAGTATAAATAGATGGATCGATCTCCGGTTGGCTGGTGCGTCCCGCAATTGACGGCGGACCGCAGGATCCATAGTTTCTGGCCGCTACCAGCTCATTAAGTGCAACGGCCGATTCCTTTAACGGAGTGTACGACTTTCGAATGTTATTCAGTTCACGTTGGTGCATTATTTCTCAATGCTTGTTTTAAAAGAACGATTAACACAATTTCGATAAAATCATGCTTTTCAGCCTGAAAATGACTATAACCTGATTGTGGACTTACCGTTGTCATCTTCTTTAGATTAGATTAGGAATCGCGGAGAGATACTTGCTGCTATGTATAAAGCATGGTAGGTACATAACTTTCAGCACACAAACGGTACGCGCATCTTAGTTTCAGTTCAGTAACAGTCGTTTTTATAAAAACCCAACACCGAACAAGGAAAAATGATAGCTGTGAGGCTGGATGCTCGCTACATCGGCCTAAAACCATTTGAAGCAGCAGCCATTTTCTGCTTGCTTTGTGGGAGCAAATCCTTTCAAGCCATTTAAAAAAGCAGCAGACATAGATATCCACATAAAGCAATGAATCTGCTTCTGATCGTGGGCAGATTTGTTTGTTCAACTGCGCACTTAATAATGACGGGATGGATAACTGAACAGGATGATACTACAAAGTCTAAAAAATGGCAAATGTGCATGCCAGGTGACGCACCCAATGCAACGTCAAGATAAAACATGTGCCGTTTATAAAATATTGGTGAAAGCAAAAGTATTCACAATGAACTGTACGTTTGTACAACGCAGCATGAAGAAAATCAGTGGGGTCGTATTCTAACTTTTGCACGGCCGCATATGCAAATACAGAAACACGCCTGCATGTGAAAACCCGTCTTGATTCTATTGGCACTTTGTTACAGACTAACATTAAAAGAAAATATCTCAGTATGCGTATATATTTGCCTTCCCAAAATTACTTAGCGAGCAATTAGTTTCGGCATTTGTCACTTTTACAAAGTTGACATAAAATTAGACGAGTAAAAAGTTCGAAGAGCAAGGCGAATACTTTCTTTGAAGAAAGCATTCAAGCATTTTTGTGATTAAAATCTATAAAACAGAGAGCACATGTGTAAACGGCTTGGTTCTGAGAAAACTTTGCAATTTCGCAGTTTCATGAAACCAAGAATTGCGCTGGAGAAGTAAACAAATGTGGTGGGTAACATTGTGCTGGTTGCTGCTAACTTTACTGTTGTGTATTCGTTATCTGTGTGATTTCACATAACATGTCAGGGACGGGCCAAACTTTTGGTGTCAAACACCACTGAAGGTTTCTAACAGTTTGCCACTACTTTGTTACGACCTGCAATGAACTGGGTATGACCTGATCAGCGACCTTTGGGCTTTGTCTTGAGTTGCACTTGACACTTGTTTTTTTTATTCTGAAATCTTATTGTTTGCAAATTAGATTCAATTGTGCAATTTTATTGAATATTAATAGACGCAGTGCGCTGCAAAGCCTCCTTGACTCAACTGCTTGACATCGCCGTGGTGCTGGCTGGCCATCTTTGTTCAACTGACCTGGTTGGGCTTGGTGACAGCACACTCTAACTCTGGGATAAGACTTCATTGGCCCAAATTCTCGAAAGCGCCACCGCCCCGGGGGAGGGCGGTTGCGCAACAGTGTATTTGATACATCGCTCTCAACCTCAGTGAGTTTTATTCCCTTTTATTCCCAAAACATGTGTTAAAACACGCTGCTGTTCGCGTCGCGCAAAGCACGCAACGAACTGAGGTTGAGGTCAGCCAGCTGGAAGTTGTCATCATCGTGTTTCTGGGGGCGCAGCCACCCCCCGGTGGCGTTGCGCTTTCGAGAATTTGAGCCATTGCGCATTGGGCCGACGTGGTGAACACGTGAGTTCATGATGCTTTATGATGATCGCACAAAAATATTTTGGGCAAATTTAAGAAAAAACAAGACGGTTAGCAAATAGTCAGAAGTCAGAAACCATCTGCTAATACATATTTTTTTAACGTTTTGCTGACTAAATGAACAGCAAAGAATTAAAAACGAAATATGTTAGTGTCGTCAAAATTCTACGTACATTCTGATAATCAGAAATTAACAATGCACTCTAGTCAGCCTGCAACACTTTGCGTTTGCCGAACGTCCCCAAGAACATGTTGGTTTTGGGCAACGGTCGATTGTTCTCATCGGCTTCGTAACTGAAATCGACGTCATCCGAGGCGATCGGAGGCAGATCGTAGTGACTCGTCGATTTTTTGGATCTATTGTCTGCATCTATGCTTTTTTGCGCGGCCACTTTGTGCGGATATTTGGCTGCGTAAGCCTGCATAATTGGGAAAAATGAGATATTGGTCGCACAATGACTATATAAGAATTCATCAAATCAATCCTGATTTTCACGTTCAGTCACTCTTAACCACTGTGCTATTAGTGATTCTCACAAAACATTTTCAGCTGAAAATAATCTACCAGATCAACCACGCTGCCGCAGGTCTGAAACATTCTCTTTACTACGTGTTTTGTGTGTGATCACGCAAAGCAACGTCATTGCCCCGTCACTTGCCCTCTTTTCGATTCAGGAAAAAAATTTGATTAATTCTTATAAAGTCATTGTGCGACCAATATTATAAAACATATTCGACTATTTGTGCAATTTAAGAGCAAGTTTCGACTTTCAAACCATTTGGACCATCCGCTTTTACCTGATCCCAATAGTCCTCGACGGGATTCGACGGCGGAAAGTCCATGAGCGGAATCAGAGCCTGAAACAGCAATGGGATTAATCTCCACATTTTTTGAGTCACCGCGGGTAAAATTCCCAAAGCAGTCACCAGTGGCAGTGGCGCCTTTGGGAATTCGGATCATGCGGACTGCCCATATACTGTATATCTGCACAACCAACCAATGTGATCAACAATTCAATGATTTCAAAAACGCCCAACATTGACATCCCGATGAAGAACGCACTGATGCCACCAAACTCAGCGAATAGATCGAACAACTGTAACGGAAAACCGCGAATTTCTTTTTCAACCGGGGGTGTTTAACGGGCACCGCAGGACCGTGGACCATGGTAGATTACGGTAGATTCCCGTAGGGAAATGATCTGCAAGCAGGAGCTTCGCACGGAGACCGTTATCGGAATGGTCTAAGATGTGGATTACGGTAGCTATTCTGACTGTGCTGGAGCTACCGTAGCCAAAAGCTACGGTCACGGTCCTGCGGTCCACGTTAAACGTTGCCGTCAACCGAAGTGTTTTTCTTTCAGCGTTCTTCATTTCCACAAACCGCATAGCTAAGCGCCCGCTCATGTGTCTCGTGTCCAACCGCTGATACGTACACCTTCACGGCTGCTATCTGGGTCATGCTGCAAAGCGATGGCTTAGAAGTTGGTCAATAGTTTCTGAAAATGATTATCCTCACTTGTAAGTTTTGTTGAGGCCAGCCACTGGGAAGAAGACCTTGTCCAGGATATGCTGTAAAATATGCAACGTTAAAGCTGCTGGTCAACAACCCATCGACCTCGCTTAATCTTGGGGGCAGTGCAAATTAAGAAAGGTGGGATATCGTGTTACTCGACTCTGACTTGGAGAGTCGATTCGTTGCTTCCTGATGTTTCACGGCCAGGTTGAAGTTTGCCCCTCAGTGAAAAAATGCAAAAGTTATGCCGGCTTCCCGTGGAAAGCACAATTCACGGCGACGTTTAAGAATTTCAGAATATCAAGCACAAACATTTATTTCATCGGTATGATATACGGCTTTGCAGGTAACAGCTCGCATCCTAAATGAGAAAGTATTTAGTTCCAAAAACCTGGTGTTTTTTGGTCACCGTTTTCTTCGCCGATAATTTTAAGCATCTGCGATTGACCAGCAAATGTGTTGATCGGACACAAAAATCCTCTAATTACTGTGTACATAACCTGTGCTTTTGAGTTCTCTGCACCAAACACAGCTAATACAATAATTCGGACAACATGCGCAAGTCGGCCATTATCAGCGCGCGCGCTCAAAAACAACGTGAAGATTCGAGCACTCAAAAATGTTTTGTCTTTTTTGGGGTCGCGCACGCCCATAATGACCGACTTGCGCATGTTGTCCGAATTATTGCGTTAGCTGTATTTGGTGCAAAGAGCTCAAAAGCACAGGTTATGTACGCAGTAATTAGAGGATTTTTGTGTCCGATCAACACATTCGCTGGTCAATCGCAGATGCTTAAAATTATCGGCGAAGAAAACGGTGACCAAAAAACACCAGGTTTTTGGAACTAAATGACTTCTCCTTCAGGATACAAGCTGTTTCCTGCAAAGCTGTATATCATACTGATGAAACAAAGGTTGGTGCTTGATATTCTGAAATTATTAAACGTTGCCGCAAATTGTCCTTTCCACGGAAACCCGGCATAATTTTTGCATTTTTTCACTGAGGGGCAAACTTCAACCCGGCCGTGAAACATCAGGAAGCAACCAATCGACTCCCCAAGTCAGGGTCGAGTAACACGATATTCCACCTTTGTTCAGGTGCACTGTCCCCCAAGATTAAACGAAGTCGATGGGTTGTTGACCAGCACCTTTAAGAAGAGCTCGTTTTTACATGACTCTTCGAAACGTTTGTTCCAGGCGACAAACCGCATATGACGGACGTCCAATCAAACTGCAGGATAACTTCTTGTTGGCGAACTTTTCCATAACTTCATTAACGCAAGTCACATCTGAAAGACAACGTACAGACTTATGACCTTGTCAAACCAAACCAATGAAACTTCTGTTCGTTCTCCCATGAACCGTCGTCCACTGCTTGGTGAAATACATACATGCACATACATAGTTGCGGCTTACTTGTGCACACTGCAGTGTTATTGAGATGATGTGGCACTTTGCCACTTTGGCATTTCCCACAATGATGGTAAATTGCCAGCTGGTAACAACGGTGGGGGTCTTCGGGGTCGGCCTACAATTTTTCACGTTTTCACTGTTAGACTGGACCTTCCATCTTAAACCAAGTTTTCCTGTATACCCATGGCTTGTAGACGGGATTGCTACCAAACGGGAATTTCGCCAGCGAGTATTCGTACGGATAGCGCAATTCTCTGCAATGTCAAGATAATGAAACATGAACAACACAGATTGTTTGGCATCAGAAGGTTTTTACTCGCAGGGCACCGGACAATCACAAGTGTATTCGCCACGCTTGAAGTTGGTCATCACTTTCTGGTAGCATGCGTGTTCGTCAGACCCTAAAATCCTCAAGTTTATTTTTTATGTGGTGTCATTTTCATTATGAAGAACCGAACTCACATAGATCATTCAATGTGCATACTGGCTTGTCAACCACGGTCGGCAACGCTGCGTCAACACACAGGCAACGTTCATAGACTTTCTCCTGTTTGCAGATCTTGTTGCACGCCTGCCAAAAACATTTTACTGTCGAAAATAACGTTCAAGTGATTTTCGTTTAATCTCTTTTCAGTTCTCTAACCGTTGATGAATATTCATATCCATATCGATTGTAATAACGCTCGGTGCAGTGATCGTTCGGCAAGTCGATGCGTCGATGCTTCTCCTGCGCAGACATGTGCCTTTCATAAAGGTTGGTGATCAGATCTGATCGGATCGACTCGGATCACGTGACATTTCTACATAAAGGGATATTCCAAGATTTGCCGCCGTCACTTCCACATGGACCAGCGTGAAAACTGTCCGGAACAGGGAATAGCTTCTATGGTGGCCGAGATGGTGACATCCGTGAATCTCGAAATATCTTGAATTTCCACTGACGTAACTTTGTCAGATCCGAGTAGACCGATCCAGTTACCAAGTTTGATGCTCTTTTATGTTTTTCCACCGCTTCGGTGGTAAACAAACAAACATAATCTCATCTCACCACTTTTGTGAGCACACTGGCCTCCATGTTGGCTGGCACTGAGAAGCCACTTTCCTCTGGGAACGGCATCTCCCCAGCACGGTGTATGGCTACACGCACACCCTTACGTTCGGTGATTTTACGCAAATACAGATGGGACTGGGTGTTCAGGATTAGATACAGACCTGAAAGTTTCAATATGTCATTAAAATGTATGTGTTTGCTCGCAAATGACACAGTCTGCCCTCTTTCGAATGTCAAAGAGTGGAGCCAGAATAAGGTTCAAAATGTGTCGCTCACTATGCATCAAGGGTTCACGTATTAAGAGTGTCAGTGCCCAAAACTAACCCCGCATGGGTCCGCCTCCGACGATTTTCTTTTCCACGTGTTCAGTTGACGGGCCCGCGTCTGTTTGCAAGGGCTTGCCGCCACTGAATGTGTAGCAGTTACCGTACACCTCATTCCAGTGATGTTGGAAGTCGCTGAACATTAAAGGGCTGGTTACGAACTTTTGCGCTAATCGAAATTAGTAACTTCACTAAATCCAGAAATTTCTTGATGCATGTCACGTGACCAAAGCAAGAGTAGGCCGGATCGTGTTTGAAACGTGCTCGTATGAAAATCAAACGTTGTGTCACCAACCCAGGCACGTCACACTCCCTCCCGTCATAAACGCAATGCAGAATGAGGTCCTGTTCTCTGTGTCCTTTGTTGATCACATGCTTCTTCATGTCCAACTGTTTTAATCGCGCCACCGTGCGCACCCACGTGGTGAACTCGCCGATGTATGGGTCTTGACGTTGCATATTGTGTGACTCGCTGGAAACATTAATTACGTATGTAGTAATCGTTCTAAACACGATAAGGTCACTTTGTGAGGTTTTTAGGCGATAACACATGAGCATCTCCAGTAGACCAAGCATGCTTGCCAGCAAATGCATGCCATCCTTGGTGATCGGGAAGTGAACGTGAATGAGTAAGATCCATGTTATCCGCGTTCACAAAGTTTCATACCGGGCTCTGTGATCACATTTCAAAGATAAGCCTCACTTTATATTCACATCCCAGTCAGCGTCATAAGTGAACGCCAAATACGGGTCGAGCACCGAGGGTCGCACTTGATTCTTTCGTATTGGATTCATGTTGCACACGGTCACAGCCGGGAATGGATCGAATGATGTTTCACGTCGAATATTGGTGTGCCGTGGGTACGAGTTGTAGCGCTGGTACGAAGATTATCACAATTGAGCATCTCATTTACAAAGGGGGACAATGAGAATTAGACCCAGTTCATGAGGCAGTCGGTTCGTAAGGCAATCATAATACCAAGGTAGGTACACCTTACCACCTTTGCATCCATGTAAGCCGTTTCGTATATGGAAATCATAAAAGATCGTTGGTCTTGGTACTGTTGCTCAATTTGGTTACCGACGTTTTTCAAACATACCGTTGTATTCTTTTCGTTTCCATCAGGCTTGAATTTTATTTAGAAGACCAAATTCGACTCACAGCCTAATCGTTAGCCTTAGCCTGACTAAACAGAGCATGATTTATTCTGCCAAAGCACAGCAGTGCCCGTCTTAACACGCAGGCTCAAAAATTTATCGACGAACTGCGGACCAATCACCAACCTCAGATATCCCAAGTTGGGATTCCAATTCTAAAGCCAAGTCTAACCGAAATCATTGATGCGACTGTAGCGATCACCGACAATACACACAAGAGGAACGCAATGGTCCATCCCAGACGGCAGGGTATGTGCCAGGCCCAGCCCACCTTGCGCAGACCGTGAGTGCTGGTGATGCGAAGGTATTCCTCATAACAGTCTCGGAACGTCAAGAAGTTGTAGCGCGGACGACGTAACATTTTTTTGGAACACAAGCATCAAGCAAAGTTTTTATCAGTTGGACAATTGTGTTCACTGCATTTTGTCGATTGTCATTTGAAGCCTGGACTCACAAAAAAAACATGACACTCTATTTTCGAGCACGACTCTGCCCTTAGCGACGCGCATCAAACAAATTGCATTGTTATTGCTTTTGTGCATTGATGCTGTGTCCCTTTGTTAGCATGTCTGGCTAATCAATTTTGTGCTATTGCGGTAACCACAAGTGACAGAGTTAGGAGCACACGGACAGTAGAGTGCACTGTTTGGATTTGGGATTGTGATAGGATTTTTGGATGACCAAGCTGATGTCACTGAGCCAAAGGTTCCATGGTGAGATTAACAGTATGTACATAGGGGCTGCATAGATTGAAACTGAATGTGAGTGTCCAAAAAGAGTGTTGAGTGTGCACATAACCTATGTTGACTTTACCAGTGGGCTCGAACCAGTTGATGTTTCACGCATGTACCGACATCAGCCCATAAATGGCTGCCACTTGCAATATTGCAACGTGTCTCTGTTTGTAACCAACGTGATTCCAGCGTGCCCCCCAAAACACATGGTATTTACTCACGCAACAGCTGACGGACGTCAAGGTGGCTTGAGTTTACGACCATATGAATTTGGGTGGATGAATACCGCACTGATTTGCGCACCAAATGTTACCGGGAAGCACCCATATGCAGCAGCAAAACACGTGTTGTGTGGATACAATTGAGAATGAGTTGGAAGCACGTCATGGTGGATTCTTGTGTGGGTCCAAGTTGACTGCAACGTGTCGCGGGACACGTCGACAGCTGAAAACGATATAAAATGGCAGGTCATCCATCAGTCTGTCTTTGAAAATCCTGTTTGACCGTCGCGATACAGCTCTTTCGTTTCATAAATTGTGATCATACGCAAAATTATCAAAATGTTCATCCCATATATTGCTGCATTGTTTGTAGCTTTTACATCGGTTGAGGCCGGTTCTGGTAGAATAGGTGCTGCCGGCAAAGTTGGACCAAATCTGGATAGAAGAGCATATGTAACGGATGAGGTAGGCAACCACAGAAAGCGTTCTTGTAAAGACATTTTGAGCACAGTTGACGAAGTCTAGCGGCTTGCTGTGCCAAGTACTGACGATGGATCGGTGCACCCATTTACCTATATGTGTTGACCATTTCAGGTAACATTCACAGTGCAGATCGGTCGAGGCAAGAACGCGTATCGCGGTGACTTCACAGTCGGCGTGTTTGGCGATATCGTGCCCATGACTGCGTACAACTTTCTGCTGCTCTCCAGGGGATACCACCATCGAGACGTTAGTTGGGTTTTCTACTATTCTATTCTCTAACAATTGTAATAAAACGAAAATTAGTTAAAAAAGTAAATAGTCAACGATTTGTTGCAGCAAATCTGGAAATATAACGGCACTCAGGTGCATCGAATCGTGCCGGACATGTTGTTGCAGATGGGCGATGTTCTGTTCCAGGATGGACGCAGCGGTATTTGGAAATAAACTAAATTAATCTTAAAAAAATAAAATTTTGGACAGATTCCTTTTCATACATAATTAGAAAAAATCACAACTGCAGGTCGTGCCATCTACGCGCCGTACTTCATCGATGAAAACTTTGTGCACCAACACAAAGCGGCAGGTTATGTGGCAATGGCCAACAGTGGTGAGCTACGTACATTATACAGTATATACGTAAAATACAGTAACCGTGTTACGGTAGATAATACAAGACGTTACGGTAATGTTGCAGGCCAAGACACGAACGGTTCGCAGTTCTACGTTACACTTGCACGCACACGGTGGTTGGATGGGCGGAATGTGATTTTCGGCAAAATTGTCGAGGGAATGGTGAGCAAACAGTTCAAGATGTTTACAACCTAGAAACAAGAAAATGATTGGAGAAACCAAGAATTACTTGAAGCCCACCCTGAAACGCCTGACTGAAATTCGCGTGAACGAGCATGGTTACCCAGCTGAGCGGGTCACCATTGTGGACATAAAAATCGAAGTTTTAGAGCAACCATACAAACTTACTGATGAACAGTTGTTGAGTGGCAAAGCGATCAGAGATGACTAAAATTGCATTGCAGCTATTATTATTATTAGACCTCCTAGGTAGCCCTTGTTATTTAGGAACTGCCATAATGATCACTTGGCTAAACTTGATTGTTATTATTTTAGTTGTTGCATCATTTTGTCCAGTTGCCATCTTGTTTTAGGTGGACATTTTTTCACCCTGGATTACGTTCTCCTTGCTCAGTCTTGACTTCCTGATTCTTCTTTGTTGTATTTGTCGTGCAATTTCTTCAACTGTTCCTGTTGTAAAATTTGTCACACGACACCATTGAGACAAAACCTGTTAGTGCTAGTGGATAACCAAGAATGCCTGAGAATGTGCCGTAACAGAAAGCGAAGAGCAACCATAATTCACCAAGATGGCCTGCTTTAATGTTAAAAATTTTTCAATGAATAATCTGCTACATAGTAACGTTTTCATAAAAGCTTCACCTCATAATCGAGCTCCTGCAAGCATGTAGGAACCACTCACAAACACGGGTATTATGTAGGTATTGCACGTTAATAACAAACAAAGGCAATCAACGGTATTTTAGAGAGCAGAGTAGAACTCAGTCATAAATACATATTCACAACAAGAACCATGAGTCAGACAAAGAACTCAGAAGATCGTATCTAAAGTAGGTAGGAAAATACAATTTGAAGAATGATAAAGAAATGACACCCGTTTCAAGGCATTCGGTCAGGTCCATTTTGACAGGGGATAGGTTTGGATCACATGATGCCTACTACAGCGTACATACAGTCTACAGTGCAGCACTACACAACAACTACATATAGTGTGAGGAAATCACTGTGGAATTACTGAACTCCGTGAACTGATAACGTATGATTAGGGGCTCGAAACATCAGCGAAACACATGCTGACAGCAGTGGCTGGCTAAAGTCTACCTAAATATCACAGTCCTAAGCGCGTCCCTGGGTCGTATCTCCAATATAGCCCTGGTGCCATTATTGAATGTGAATGACATGCCCCCGTCAATCACCAGATGCGCATCAAAACATCGCGATTTAATCTCCATTCGATCAATGAATCCACGCGGCCGATCGCAGTGGAACGTGGCGTTGCTCACTGGATCGCGGATGGTGTATGCCATGCCTGATCCATCAAGAAAATTATGCGCTTAGTCTGTACCCGACCCGATTTGTGGAGAAATCCTCTGCAAGAAGTGACTAGCTCCCTAGCTTTTAGAGCTATTTTGGTCCACCATTTGAAGCTGCCGTTAACAAACTCTGTATGACGAAATTCTTTAGCAGCCAATTCTAATGGCGTATCGCCGATCGTGTCAAGAAAGAACGACAGTGAATAGAACAACTAACGAAGTTCGGAAGGCGAGAACAACAGCTGCTGATTGAATCGTTCGCAAATGCGATTCACCAATTCGCTGTCGTTCGCATCGACCTTTGAATTCGTCTCGTCGTTCACTGAAACACCACACAAGTGATCGTTGAAACAGATGGAATTTGATTAGTTTACGAATAGAATTAACCCTGGTTATTCGAAGGGGTCACACAAGATCAGCAAGACTATTATATCGGGCAGCAACTTTACGCAGTTGGGGAAACATAGTTTTAGCCTAACATAATCTTGAAGAAACGCAAACAAAAAAAACAGTAACCGACCAATTCTGATGACTTCAGCAACACATCTATTCGTCATTCGGTTTATATTGAAGTACCACGACGTGCTGCCCGTACCCGTACAGACGGTGATGCCGCTGTTCTTCTGCTTGGTCGCTTTCACGTCGTCAATTTGGCACTCGAAATATGAAACGCTGAAAGTAGAAGGAACGAACACTTGCTGTTCGAATCGGTCAAGTGAAGGCACGGATTTTGTGATCCGTTGACTAGGGATCGTGATCTGGGAGCAGGGTACCAGACATCCACAATTTTTTTTGGATAAAGACACCCGACATGTTGGAGCAAACATGAGGGCATCAAAACACGACACCGCGAGGCGACACCTGCACTTGTTTGGATGCCGGCCGACACTGATCGATCCGTACCGCTGATGCCAACTGCCATGCCAAGCTGCTTACTAGGTGTCTGGGAACCACATTATCGCTGATCGATATCCGTACCAATTGTGAAAATCGAAATATTCTTGTATAAAAGTCACCATGGTCATTGATAGTGACCATGGTGAATGGTTTCAAATACCACGTCATTTACCGCTTTGAAAAGTTTGGGCGTGAGACATGAGGGCAACCTGCAATGCCACCTTGAGCACTCATGAAATAGAATAACAACCAACCGCGAGGACACTGATTCGCCCATGAAGACCTCGTTCAATGCGAGATAGGGTAGTACACGCGGCTGGTTTTCCTTCTGGATCGGTGGCAACTGTGGCACAGTGTTGGCCGCGCTTAGACTGCTCTGAAAAAATGTTTTCTTTGACAAAATTTTGTCAGATACTCAAGATAACGAGAATAAAATGACAGGCCTGTCGCTGTCGAGCGCTTGACTGACGTGACAACGACGGTGGTGACATCTGCGACACACTGGCTGTGCGCGTGTGGTTGGACTCCTCGGACTCGCGGATGTGATCCAGCCAACGGTGTTCGGGATGCAACAGCTGTGAGCGGGAACAGAGCTATTGCATTAGGCATTTGCACGAAACTGCGAAGTACGGGAAAATCAAGAATCAAACCTGTTGGTCGTGCAATTCTACCGGATCTTCCCACGCGTCCGGCCCGATCATCGACACACGAATACGTTGACGCCACATCCATCTGGGAATTGCAAGTTTGAACGTTTTGCTGTCGAAAACAAAAACAGCAAACTTGTAAAACCAACTGAAAATCGCCCGACAACAATCGGTGAAGCGCGGCAGGGAAATACGCATAAGACAGCTTGTCCATCAGGCACATGTAGCCCTCGGAACTGCAATTCAGACGACATTCATACAGTTACCTGCATAACAGAGGAAAATACCGAATAAAACACTTCCAGTTTCAACTAACCCGACGGGATCAGTATTAATGCCGATGACGGGTTTGGCTGGATCGTGAATGCGACTGGCAGCCAACAGAAACGTGCCATCACCGCCGGCTGTGAATATAGCATCCGCCCATTCAATGTTCTCATCGGTGTATTCGAATCGTTGCACAACGCGACATTCGATACCGTGCTTTCTGAAACGGTCAATATTAGTTGGAATCGCACAACTAGTTGTGTTTGAAAGCCACGTCGTCTGATAAACACGGGCAGTTGAATAGCGGGAACGAATTCAACTCATTCTTGATTTTCTGACTCGACGATTACTGCATAGTTCAATTTTTCTTCAAGATATCCAGCAGCTGGTTCTGGTCATCAACAGCTGGCGGGTTAACCGAACAAAAACCAATTGACGAACGCGAACCAAGATCAGCAGAAATAAACTTTGACGAGACGGATCAACAACCTTTCGACAAATTCAAAAGTGAGAAATAGAGAATATAACTTTTTGCTAGGAAGACATGAAATTTCTGAATTTACAGACAGACTATTTCATTGAGTGAGCCGACCCAAAAGAGCCAACACCAAAAACGATACGCAATAATGAGATTGATCGAATTTCGTATTCCACTACCATACACGGTTGAGCATTATCAGATCGGACAGCTATACACGGTGGCCGAGGGAAGCAAACGAGAGACCGGTGGTGGACAAGGCGTGACCGTGAGTACAATCGCAATTCATGCGAGAATACCATTTTAACCAATGAATAATCCATTTTAGGTTGAAGAGAATCGACCGTTCACGAACGAGCCGCTGTTCAAGAATTACAATAGCGGTCAATACACCAAGAAGGTGTACCACATCGAAAAGAAAGTCAGTTCGTTCTGGCGGCGATTATTCCCGAAAAGTCAGTCCCTTTCGCCTCATTTCAGCTGGCCAAGATGCTGGTCGGTCCCGTGTGTCTATCCAAGTTCAATAACGCCCTTACAGCCGCACTGCGCATGGACGAATATGCATGGAACGCCTATCCATACTGCAAAACGGTGGTCAACAACAAACCGTTCCTCGGTGAAAAGTTCGAAGTCGAAATCATCAGTCTGCATCTGCCCGACAACGGCAGCAGCGACAATGCGTTCGAGTTGGACAACAAAGACCTCAAACGACGGTACCCTCTCATTATCATACTGCAATATTTTAGCCAATAACAAAAACCAATCGCGGATCGAAATTGCAGCGAAGTCATGTACCTGGACATTTGCAACGACCAACTGCTGTTCGAAGCTGACAAGGCCGATATGAATCTGCGAAACGCGAAACCGGCGTGCAAGAAACATGCCGTACAACTTGTAAACGCCAAACGACATCATTTCAACTATTTCTTGCTTCAAAAGATCCCAAAGAGAATTTTGTTCCAGCCAACCCAGATCGGCTGGTACAAAGATCCAAATCGTCGCGGCCCGATCATGTGCGCCTACAAGCTGTGTCGCGTCAAATTCGAACAGTTCGGTTTGCAGACGTTGGTCGAACGCAAAATCGTACAGTCCTACCCGAAACTGTTCGCTCGATTCCATCGCGAGGTTGGGGAGATTCTTGTTTGAAAATACACACGGACAACAAACTTGGAAGATTTCTTCAACGCGTTGCCTGATCCGTAAAGCGCACGCAGCCCAGCTGGTGGCAGTAACTTCGCCGGGATAGGAAGTCGCCTTCATTTACGAATACCAACACCAATGTGGGTTGCAGCTGATCATGTGGCACGCACAATGGTGTTGTCTGACGCTGGAGAAAATCCGCGACATCGAAGCGAAGGCGCAGGAGGAAATGGACCGACTGATTGAGACGGGCGAAGTGCGCGGACTCACCGACGTCGACGATAAATCGGTTTGGAAACATTTAGATTTATCGCCAATTTTTCATAATTAATTGTTTTCTCTATTCTTTGAATTCAAACAATCAATCTTGTCTATAATAAAGAGCCAACGCCGCAGCCAGTTCGTCAACGGCCACCAACACCG
>JASAMV010005274.1:0-37218 GCA_030248065.1 Rhynchonema sp. JSB1_4
GTCTGCATAAGCCATATCTGTCCCGAGAAAATGGTCGATTGGTAACCAATAATGTTTCCTTCCTGCTCAAATTCTGCACTAAATCCTTTAGTGTGCGTTCGATGTCCAAGAGACGGTCCTCTTTAGCCTTATCCGCGGTTTCAGAGGGTCCCATCAAATAATTCACAGAGGCATTGGAGTAGGGGCGGATTTTTCCCAATAGAAGTTGGCTTTCTATCAATCGGGCTAGATCTAAAGCTGAGCTGATTGGGTTTTGGACAGAAACGTGGAACGAAATATCGTTTCGAAGTTTATTCAAAAAGTTTGACAAAAGCAAATCTTTAATAATACCTGGGGAAGACGAAGGGTAGGCTGCTTTAACTAGACGTTGCAGTTCATTCGCAAAGGACTCGACGGTTTCATCCGGCCGTTGCCGTCTATTCTCCAAAATAATTTGTTTACTGCGATGGCTATATGGGTCCCTTAGTTTTTTTCGGAAACTCTCAATAAATTACGTAAAGGTTCTACTCTCGTCATAGGGGATCTTCCCATACACAACCAAAGCCTGGTCCCGTAGGTAGCTTGGAAAGGTTTTTAGTTTTTTGGCATCATCGTGCTCCTGTGCGGCACTAATGACTTGATAAAGACTAAAGAAAGAATCGAAGTCTTCGTCGGTAGATCCTCTGAACACTGGTAACTCCATCACTGTATTGAATGGGCTCGCTACTTTGTCTGCCATTGAATTATTTATTGTATTTACTGTTTCAGTTTGATTTTCCAAAATCTGCTTTTGATTTTGAGCGTGTTCAACAATGTGTTTCCTTAATTCGCGTACTATGTATCTAAAGTGCCTTTCTGTTACTGTTCCCGAAAGGGATAAGTCGCTAATATCGTCTTCAATAGGTAATGGACCTTTCGCTGTCATGAATTTTTAAACTCGAATTATACACTTGCATGTGAAACATTATCTGTGTTTGTATTTTGTGAGTTCGCGTGTATTGTTACTTGTAACATTTGATCTCATTTCTATGTGTCACTTTTATTTTCAATCTGGTTCCAAAAGTTTGTCAAAGCGCCAAAGTCTGACTGAATCACCAAACGAAATATGGTTCAAATTAAAGTCAAGACAATTATAAATCGAGTCAAGCCCCAAATCGGAATGAGCGACAAAAGTACAAAAGAGTCCTTTAAATACTCAAGATCTGAACTTTAAGTGAGATAAACAACAATCTCAAAATAGCATCACGATTAAAAGGTCAGAGGTGGAGGATCAAAACAGCTTTAAGGTCGGAAACTTTAAAAGTTGGGTACTACTATTTTTTTCAATATCAATATCACATTAGCCCAAAAATTGCATGAGAGTTGTTTACAGTCATGGCAGCTCACGCGGGGCCCACGCCTGTCACTCAAACGCCGGGTGCATGACGTCTTTGCGTTCGCTGCCTCTCGCGGGGCCCACGCCTTGTCACTCAAACGCCGTTCGGGGCCCACGCACACTTTGATGGGTCCGGTGACAGGTGCCATAGGGACCGTATCATAAGACCAGTCACCAAAGCAAATGAAGGGGACTGTCTCATCTGTGACATTCGCGACCTTCAAGAGAAAATCGAGCCCCTGCTCGAAGTCTATGGGTATTCTGAAAAAGGGGTTAATTTACATCCTGAAAAGAATGATTAAATCAGGTATTTATGTATGTAGTCTTAGTATATTTGATTTGTCGGGTTTGTGACAGAAGGACACGTGGCGAGGGTCAAAGAGGAGTTGTAGAAGTAGCAGACTGGGGAAATATGTAGGAGACAGCAGAATGGGGAAAGATTGGAAGAAGTAGAAGGAACCACGTCGGTAGAAGAACGACGATACACAAAAGAAATAATAACCAAAACAATTAACAAAAACGGGGTTATATCACAAAGTCGAGAGAAAAATGAAAGAAAAACACAATACGTGCATGAAATACGAGGCGTTTGTGTGCGAGTCGATGGACAAGAATGGCGCTCGTCTGGTGTTGGAGCCGCGTCCCGGTGCACCGTGATTACTTGTGATTCTTGTTGTTGTTTGCTGCCTTGATATAGTTGTTGTGAAAAAAAGAAAAAAAAGAAAAAAAGTTGAGAAAACAACCCTTCTACTACTATGCGGCCACTCGGCTCACGATCATTCAACATTGCGACCAACCAGCTAAAAGCTGCAGCCAGAACGGTCAGCTTTTGAATTACCAGGGTACAGTTTCTCTGCTAAACTAGAGCATGTAGCAAAGGGAATTTTCCAACTGTTCTTCAGTCTTGGGGTTTTTTTTTGGGTTACTTCTTTCTATTTCCAGACAAGCATTTACCGAACTTGCGTTTCCCGCACGCGTTTTTGGAGGAAAAAACCAATAAGGAAATCGCTCAGATGAATCAAATGTACGTCGAACGCATTACCGAGTCATTGCCTGCCGCCATTGGTGCAATGAGCCAGGAGCTGTGCTCTGGTTGCCAACTGGCCGGCATGGACAACATTGGCTATCGAGCTCGGGCCACGTGGATGAATGAGAATCAGTGGGTCATCGACTTTGTTGCAAACAACGCTGGACTGGTCAGATCGTACATGGATGAACATTACCCGCATTGTGTGAAACCCTTGTGATTCATGTTGTTGTTTGTTTGTTTGTTTTACGATCGTTTTAAATTGTTGAAAAAATGAAAAAAAGAAAACAGAAAAAACAACCAGTCAGCACAGAGATCTAACCAATAAGCGTTGGCGTCTCTGTGCGGCGCATATAACGCCTAGAGCTTTCCATAAATTAATCAGTGAGTGCAGCTTAAGCCCAGTCAAAAAAATGATTTCTGAACCTAAAGAAATTCTCAAAAAGACCTTCCTCGAAGCCTACCAGCGCGAGCTGTTGTCATGGCTACAAAAACGACTGCGCAACAGTCTGTCATCCTACTACAACTACATTGACCCCGAAGACCCTGAGGTGTTCAAGCACTCGCCGAAATTCGATGGCCGCAACAAATTTAACGGCATCTCCGCCTACAACTATGCTGCAGGGCACGGCATGAAGATGGCTCACCCCAAGGGCTGCTGGTACATTCCCATCGACTATGTGTTCCGTCGCGGCGGATCGCGTGAACAGATAGTTCCGAAACTTTTCGAAAACACAGGTTGACTCTGACATGTTACAAGTGTACGCTGACTGGGCTGACTACCTGCAGCTGTTTCCGAAGGGCAAGCAGGTCACGGCCGTTGATGTGATGAAGTTCATGGCCGAAAACCCGTTCCAGAAGATTGATGATGTATGGCAAGATGAAGTGAAAATGATGTTGTGTGACATTGAATTGATGCATAAACTTGAACTCGGTTGCTCAGTGGTTTATCTTTGGACTACCATCAATATGCAAGAGGGTAAGAGTCTCACATGATTATAAGCAGATGTTCTGACGGAGCTCTGATTAATAACCAACGATATGATGTAACTCTTTTTGCAGGGGGCAGTGTGATACGCCCAAAATCAACTTGGGCTTAGCCAGAAACACCTCACTATAGT
This sequence comes from Rhynchonema sp. JSB1_4, assembly GCA_030248065.1. Lineage (NCBI taxonomy): Eukaryota > Metazoa > Nematoda > Chromadorea > Monhysterida > Xyalidae > Rhynchonema > Rhynchonema sp. JSB1_4. Next base: position 3,503 of record JASAMV010005274.1, read on the forward strand.
CTGACCAAGCAAAGTGCACGACGGCCTTGCCAATACACGTCACACAGCTTGCAACCAATTCTGGGTCATCGGCCAATGTGCAACCAATTCTGCCCCCCCCTTACCACTGATCCAGGAATACGCCAAAGCTCTATCGAGCGTACAAATGCCACGACATCAGCACCGCCCAACCAACGCCACATTTCAGCTCCATGCATTCGTGGATGACAGTGGGAGGGCAAAGGCTGCTGCAGTGTATTTGAGAGTCACACATCCGAATGGTGCTCACAAAGTGTACCTGCAAATAGCCAAGAGTCAGCTCGCTCCAACAACGCGAAACTCACAATTCCGAGACTCGAACTGCAGGCGATCAACATTGGTGCGCGACTGCTCGATTATGTCAAACAGCACCTAAAGCTGTCTGGTGCACCGACCAAGGTCAGTCTCCGGTCTGATTCGCAAGTGACATTGCACTGGATCAAGTCAGCAAGGCATCAATCAGTGTTCGTCAAGAACCATGTGAACAGGAGCCGAAGAGACGATGTTACGTTTAGATACATCGATACCAAACCCAATCCGGTTGACTGCGCTACCAGATCAATCAAGACCAAAGAACTTGCCAATCCACAGTATATTTGGTGGTCTGGCCCAAAGTTCCGCTCCGAAGATGAGAACAAATGGCCATCAGATAAAATGCCACCAGTGACTCCTGAAATCATCACTGAAATCAATCGGGAGGAAAAGGACGATGGCACTCAGGTGGTGATGGTCAATGTGCAGACGGATGACAGCCCGGTCTCACGTGTAAACCCAGAGAGATTCTCACACACCACGCCACGGACCTGGGGTCTTTTTTTCTGAGAAACCCAGAGAAAACATACCCCCAAAAAACGGATGACATTGAACAAACCCCAAAACCAACCCACAAACACAAAACACCCAAACAAACAAAACACGGCCAAACAAAAACCAACCACCCGCCCACCCCACCCCACCCGGGTGGATCACACAGTTGCAGCGCTACATCAACGATTCTGGATCACATCTGGCCAGTCACAGATCAAGAAATGTGTCAAACGATGCTTGCTGTGCCGTCGACTGAAATAGGGCTGCTACGCTTTGCCGAAAATGCCAGACTATCCAGCTGAACGAGTCACGAAAGCTCCACAATTCCAGCGGTCAGCTGTCGATTATTTCGGACCACTGTGGATCAAAAGTGAAGATCCAGCTGTCAATCGAATGAAAGTCTGGATCTCACTGTTCACATGTTTGACTGTTCGTGCCGTTCATTTGGAGCTGGTCAGAGTCCTTTCAGCGAAATCATTCAAAGAAGCGTTTCAGCGTTTCTTCTCTCGACGCGGCGTGCCATCGATAATCTACAGTGATAATGGCACACAGTTTATGGAAACCAAAACTGTGGTAGAACGAGCATTTGAAAAAGAACAACGAGGTTCGAACGTGCTCAGTTATCTGGCCGAGAACAATGTTGAATGGCGTTTCATCACACCACTAGCGCCATGGCAAGGTGGAGTGTTTGAAGTGATTCTCACATTGATCAAGACCTCGCTCAAGGCAGCACTACAAAAAAGAACAAGTTGCTCACCTATTCAGAGCTCGAAACGATCATGATACAGGTCGAAGCAATTGCTAATTCGCGACCGATCATTCGCGTCAGGACAGACATTGACGACTGGAGCGTGTTGAGACCAAGCGATTTCCTGACACCAAATGTTCCCACAGGTGAACCATCAAGCAAGCATCGGATATCATCCGATCCAGATCAACAAATCATGCCGATCACAGCCCAAGATCTACTCGAGATCTGGACCGAAGGTCAGGCCAAACTGAAGGAGGCCTGGGATGTTTGGACCAGTCAGTATCTGCCAGCGTTACGAGAGAGAACGCGGTTGACGCACAAACAGTCGAGACCACGTGCAGCCGACGAACCTGAAGTCGGTAGAGTTGTTCTCGTGAAACGTGAGAACGTTCCTCGCGGCACATGGCCCATTGCTCGACTGTCCAAACTGATCAAAAGTGCTGACGGTGAAATTCGATCTGCTGAAATTCAATTGCCATCGCGCAAGAAACTGATTCGACCTGTCAATCTGCTCTATCCACTTGAAACATCGGTGGAAGACACCAACGTGGCCGCCAAAGAGCGTGAAGGCGCTGATCACGGCAGTGATCAAGACGACGGGCCCACGCTGAGACGATCTGAACGTCTGAAAAATGTGAGCCAACAACTCAGTTCGACCAAAAAAGCTGATTCGCAACCATCAACATCAGCGCAACAGCAATCAGGCAGACCGGCGTTCAAGTCACCACAACGCAAGCAAACAACGCCGATGAAGCAAGTACGATTCAAGGTGCCGATCTCAGACGCACAGCGCACAGATGTTGGCATCACAAGACCGCCAACACCGCACCCTGACGTCACACCAACAGTGCGTCGGTCCCCTAGGCTACACCAAAGTACAGCATCAACGATGCTGTGTCTGCTACTGATGTGTCAGCTGACAATGATTGGTGCACAAACCGTCGATCCGGAACACGAACGCATCGTGACAGACAGTCCTCCAACCTACTGCTCATTGAAGCCAGAGGAACACTGTGCCAAGGAACCGATGCTGGTCAAGATTCCGGTCATCCGGTTGCTCAATGGTTCAGCAATGCATATGAACACAATGAGAGTGTACACGCATGAGAACCACTACCCAAGACCGGCAATCGATCACTTCATTGGCAACGATGGCGAATTGTTGCCCATAAGTGAGTATGGCTACGATGATCGATTGGTGTACGGACACAAACACGCCGAGGCCATCACTTGTCAATATTGTGAGGTGAGTTGTACCACCACTGGTGCTCAGGTGTTTCATGACGCACACATCGCAAAGATACAAGTGTGTGCCGATGAGATCTGTCAAACGTTTGACGAAATCACGTCTCACAAGCCGCTCGAAGTGGAATTTCCACTGGACGTGCAATTATTCCGTCACAACGTCAGCGTCAGTATGTGGCATCACGGCCACAAAGTCTACGAATCGACACAAGTGTGCCAGCCGCAACCAATCTGTGCTCAAATTAAATGCACGTTCTGTCTGCTGATGCTCACCAATCCGCAATGTTATCCGCATCAAGTGGTGATTCTACTGATCGCAACCGCATCAATTGTGGTGCTCATTCTCACATTGATTATAATTGCATGCATCAAGCTGACAAAGCTTGTTGGATTCGCTACAAGAGCAAACAGTCCGATGGCCAGAACTATGCTGAAACCATGGAAATGTATTCGCTGAACTGCAGGACAGTGCACTACAAACGCACTACATATGCTCAGCCCAGTCGGCGAGTCACCTTTCTGGTGATCGTGTATTCTCTGCTGCTGGCATTGCCCAATGCCGAGAGCTGTTTCGACTCCACAACACTGAGTGCCAACCAGGATGTGTGCAAGTTAGCAGCAGACGGCACAAAAACGTGTGAAATCAACGAGGCGACACGAATTTTGCTGCCACCCAATTCGCAGTCCTCATGTTTGCTCATGCAGTCCGACAGCGGTGAGCCATTGGGTTCACTGAACATTACAACCATGACCATCGAACTGCGATACAAAAAGAGCAGCAGTTATTTCACTCGCAGCTACGAGATGCATGTCAAGTCAGTGAGACGCTGTCCAGGAGCTGGTTCATGCACCAAGACAATCTTCGAGGAAACGACCATCAAATCTAAAATTGACGAGCTCAGTGATGTTCAAAACACCTCTGGACTCACATTTTGCGAGAACGGACCCTCATGTTGGGAAAATTCCTGCTTTCTTTGCACCCAAGCATGTGTGTTCTACAAAACGTATGTTCAACCGACCAGTGCTACGGTATTCGAAGTATTCCGCTGCGTCGGATGCGTGCTCATCAAAGCAACCCATTCACGAACATGATTATCACGAAACGATCGAACTGGCGTTGTCACCCACTGTGCCACATACATGGAACAACATCACGTTCACGGTGGCTTCAATCACTCAGCCCACCATGCCCATACTAGCCTCTACTTTCGTCACCGATGGCAAAAGAGTCGCTAACGTGGAGCAAAGTAGTGAACGTGGTCAGCCAGTCGCTGGTGAACTCGGTGACGTGCAGTGTGGCACATGCGAGCAAGCCAGGTAACTGGACTGCTACTTGGCCTCGGACTTGTGTCAGTGTCAACAACGGATGTCCAAAGTGGACTGTGTCGGCAACGAAATGACGATAGAGAACCTGTTTCTCAAAGAGGAACATGTGCTGCCTCTATCATCGGCCGGTCTCACACTGTTGCCCACTCCAGATCGTTCAACCAAAGCTCAATTCCAACAGCTGCTGAGTATCAACATGCAGATCACTACGCATAATCTCAAACTGTTCACGGAAAATGATCCGAACCAATGCAAAGTGCGTGTGGTCTCTGTGGTTGGATGCCATGCATGCACTCGAGGTGCTGTGCTGCAGATCAACTGTCGTTCAACCACGTCAACTACCACTGGTCACGTGAGCTGCAACTCGTTCAATCTGGATGTGCCATGCGGAGCACACGGTATCGTGTCCGAACATAGAATTCACATCAATCAAGCCAAGTGCTCACAGTCCTGCTACATTAAATGTCACGATTCAAAAGAGCATTTCGACATCAATGGCACTATGGCCTACATACATACCAGCCGAACGAATGAATGTTGTCAACAACCACTTGAGCATTCAATCCAATGATTATGGTGGTTTTGACTTCTCACATCTAGCGTGCACGTCTGCCGACAAATGGTACACCACTATCATTGCTGTCTTTGTGGGTATTATTGGTGTGATCATAGTCGTAAAGTTGATTCTGGTCATCATTGAATGCACGGTCAACGAACTCACGTTGAGGCTCACACGAAAACAGCCCAACTGAAACGCTCGAATGAAGCGATGTACCCACTGTACGCGGCTACAATGATATATGCCGTGTCAGTTGTATTTTTTCAATATTACGTTTTGATTTGTTCATTATTTGATCACAACAGCCAGACAACGTCGCCGCCAGTGCGCGCCAACCGGGACGAACGCATCCGAACGTGTGGTTGGGCCCGTATTCGTCACGTGTTGAATGCCACGCGCGACATGAACACTGATTCTTGATTATCGTAACGTTGTTATATACCCCTATTTGGCGACACCGTAATGCTCACATTTTGCTGTTGGTGGGAGTGTGCTGACCTTTGTATGAATGCGTCACCATGTTTTTATCTTGGTGCGAGTTACTGTCTTGTATTTTTTACATTCTGCTTCCTTTGGTATTATGCCCACTTTCTTCTAAAGTAGGGAGTGTAGAACATGTTGCCTATTTTCTGACTTTTCTGGCATCAGTAAGCCAGGTCAGTATTCTAGCATTTGTGCGTGCCCATGCCTTTGTATACCTGTAGCGGATGCCGCTTGTGCTTGCTTGGGGCTTGTGTAAACTACTAATTGCGCCCCCTTTGGTCTCTTCTTGTGCGCCCTCTTTTGGGGCAACTTTTCCGCGTGTAATTAGATGTTTGCTTTCTGTTGTTTTTCCTGTTTGGTCGCCTTGCCGTTGCTTCCTGCTCTGACTCACAACCGCAACGACAACCTTTGCGACAATACCGACCAACACACGAACACCAAAGAAGTCTACTACAATGTTCACCAGTTTCGTACCGATTGCACAACACGAAGTAAAAATTTGAATTTCTGTAATGCCCCGTTTACACTACAGTTTTGCCACCAGATCCAACACGGACTGGTTGCTGAAAACCCGTAGCGCAACCCAGAATTTTATTACATGTTTAATGGGAACGTTAATCCATTTTTAACCAATTTTGACTTGCGTTTCACTTTGTGCTAAATAACGCACATTATCATTTAGGTGAACTAAAAATAGAGCTAGTTATAAATTTTACATTTAATAACTTGGTCTCTAAGTTGACGTATGGGCCTCTGCGTTTGTGGTACGTGATCATAACTAACCCCCACGACTTACACCACAAATTTGACCCATCGCGTGGAAAATATCATTTGGTGCACCTGCCAGCCTCGCTAAAGTAAACCATAAATTGTAACGGGCGAACCTACCTATTGTTGACTCTCCGTGAATTGAATAATGCTTGAAATCTGAATTCTGTAACATTGCGACTGCAGCATTTCGAAGCACATCTGCTATCTCCATCCAGTGAAGCTTGTTATTAACGCTGCGTAACATTCGCTTCGTGTGTCCAACCTGACATTTATAATCTAACGGCATGAAACAGTATAAACTTGAAGGGGTGGGCTCCAATTATGGTCGATCGCAGATATTCGCAAGAACTTTTCTTATAAAAATCCATGGCCATTGCGAGGGTATCGTGAAAAATATGACCAAACGCCACGAAATGGGCAACCACCACTAACATCGACGTATTTTAGCTCTGAGCTTGTTCTAGTCTCCCACCAAAAATTAGACCTGAGGCAAAAGGTCCTGATACCATCAGAGCCAGATTAATCTATTCCGATGCTCGTCCGCCGAATAAAAGATACGATATAGAAGCAAACAGACAAAATTTTATTTTTTGAATTCATTGATGAAAGATAAGACACAAAATCAGGTATAGCTCAATCACAAACGTTGAACTTTCAGTCCCGTTTTAATCCCTATTGGTCAGAAGATTTGCCCTAAATGGCAGATACATTGACTCAACTGCACGTCCAAGTGCCAGCAGCGCTATCCGATTAATATTCGACAAGCCACAACACAGTGCTTCACTCCAGCTTGCAAAAAGGGACTCGATTCTGAATGCAAAAAATGTGCCAAAATATGCCAAAACGGGAGGAAGAAAATCTCGAAAGGAAAATAATCCATGTTTTGAGGTATTTTTGTTTGTCATTCGATTCAGATGAATGTGGGGAATAAGAAATTGAATTGGTGTTTTTTTTGTTTCGTTTCAGTGGATTTTCACGCCTTTTGTTGCGTTCAGGCAATATAAAAAAAGAAAAAGGCCGAAGGCAAAAAAACAACTCATTTATAACACCCTCAAAAGTCCCTCATTTTGGGGCAACTTTTCTTTCCCGTGAAGCATCAAATTTAGAAGGAGTGTTCCAGTTCCATTTCATTTACTCATTTCCCACATTCTTCAATCGAATGGCACTGAGAGCAATTCAAAACACCGACTATTTTCATTCGATCGTTTTCTTCCACCCTGGCACATTCCCATTTTCAGAATCATTGCCCTTTTTGCAAGCTGAACTGATGCACGCAATGCACATTTTCAAACTGGAAATGGCCTCCGTTAGCACAAGTAACCCCGCTAAGCAACCAAAGTTCCGCTAAACGTCCCGAGTATGTTCCGCCTTAATACCGTCCTTACGTTTTATTAGCGATTGATTTCTCTCTCAATAAACCCCTTTTTTGCTCGCTCTATTCTTTATAATCAGGCCCCATCAAGATTGAGCTTTTTTTTGCACGGTGTCGGGAGCGAGATTACCACTCGTTACCCCAACGATGGGACCAGGGGTAAATTTCACCACACGTGATTTTACGTAATTGACCGTCCGAAACCATGCGCGCAGTCTTAGTCTAAAAAAGTAAAAGAACATTTAAATCCTTACATTTTTTTAAAATTCTTCTCTAAAAAAGTGTTTCATCACCGGTTAAGTTTTCTCGTGGCCGGCTTCAAAAAAGTTGTTGCGACGACTCTCCGCCGCGCTGAATCCCCCCCCAAGGCAGCGTGTGAGCTTAGAACACTCATATAGAGCTTGTGAAATTATAATGTGTGATCTTATGCTTTGCATGTTCAGTTGTAGTGCAGTTCCGACTTGTGTATTTTATGTAAATGAATTCTATCTTTCGTCGCGACATGTGGGCATAGCCGCAACCGAGCCAATCAGCTGCAATCGGCAATTGTGTGAGAAAAAGAAAGTTGCCCCTTGTAGTGCAGCCGCTTGTTTATGCGGTCTGACACATAAATTTATACTCCCTGAAGTGCAGTATTTGAAAAAAGCACATTTTGTGACGTGCTTCTGAAAATTTGGCCCAAAATTGAATTTCAACATTGAACTGTCGCGCGAAAATGATCGAATCGTGATTCGGGACGCTCGGCTGGTGGAGAGGAGGGAATGATCGCGTCCCCTGCCTGCAACTCCTGGAGGGCCATCTCACCTCCGCAGTACAACACTCCAACACTGGTCTACCGATCGCACAACAAGCCTCTCTCTCATCTTCATCACAATAGTCGATGCTACAACCGCAACAACAGTCCAGGATGCCTTGAGATACCACAGGCTCTCAACGGATCCAGCTGTGGCACACCAAACCGATGGTCTTTTGCCCGGTGCACGAAACCACAATCGGCTCACCCCCAGAACTATCAACCGCAGAAGCAGCACCTCGGAAATCTTGGATACGTCTGATGCACATGTCGGCAGATCAGAGCAGATTTTCATTTAGTTGGTGCACGTCTCTCGGTGACAGAGCTTCCAGTTTCGAATATTCCGATTGAACATTTGCCAGATGCGCTTCATGCGCTTGATTTCTGGTGGGTGACATCGGCGGGCGTTTCGACTCGACCATCGATTTCGTTGCAGTTCGTTGCGTTGACATCACTCGACTGTTGTTGACCGGTTGTAGCATCGAATTGACTATTGAGATGAAGATGGAGAGAGAGGCTCGTTGGCGATCGGTAGACCAGTGTTGGAGTGTTGTACTGGAGGTGAGCCGGCCCTCCAGGAGTTGCAGGCAGTGGACACGATCATTCCTCCCCCTCTCGACCGGCCATTGAGATTCCCAATCACGAACTAGATCACTTTCGCGCGACAGTTCAATGTTGAAATTCAATTTTAGGCCAAATTTTCAGAAGCACGTCACAAAATGTGCTTTTTTCAAACTGCACTTCAGACAGTACAAACTTGTGTGTCAGACCGCATAACAAGCGGCTACACTACAAGGGGCATCGACTTCTTTCTCACACAATTGCCAATTTGCAGCTGATTCGTCGGTTAGGTTATGCCACATGTCGCGACGAAAGAAAGGATTCATTTATTCATTTAGATAAAATACACAAGTCCAAACTGCACTGCAACTGAACATGCAACGTAAGATCACACATTATAAGCATTCACAAGCTGTTATCAGTCATGTGAGTGTTCAAAGCTCACATGTTGCCTAGTCACAACATCAGCCAACGCAAATTTGTCACAACAACTTTGGCGAAGCCGGCCACAGAACTAACCGGTGATGAAACACTTTTTAGAAAAGAATTTTAAAAAATGGAAGGATTTAAATGTTCTTTTACTTTTTTAGACTAACACAGAGCGCATGGTTTCGGACAGTGCAAACCGTAAAATCACGTGTGGTGCGATTTACCCTGGTCCATCGTCAGTAACGATGGTAATTCGCTCCCTACGCAGTGCCAAAAAAGTTAAATCTGGGTGGGGCCTGATTATAAAGATAGAGCAAGCAAAAAAGGGGTTTATTGAGAGAAATATAATCGCCCCTACAAACGTAAGGACGGTATTAAGGCGGACTCTACTCGGGACGTTTCGCGGAACTTTGACTGCTTAGCGGGGTTCCTGTGAGATAGGCGATTTGCAGTCCCGAAAATGTTGCACAGTGCATCAGTTCAGCTTGCAAAAAGGGCAATGATTCTGAAAATGGGAATGTGCGAGGTGGAAGAAAACGATCGAATGAAAATAGTCGGTGTTTTGAATTGCTCTCAGTGCCATTCGATTCAGAAGAATGTGGGAAATGAGTAAATGAAATGGAACTGAAACACTCCTTCTAAATTTGATGCTTCACGGGAAAGAAAATTTGCCCCAAAATGAGGGACTTTTGAGGGTGTTATAAATGATTTTTTTGCCTTCGGCCTTTTTCTTTTTTATATTGCCTAACGCAACAAAGGGCGTGAAAATCCACTGAAACGAAACAAAAAAACACCAATTCAATTTCTGATTCCCCACATTCATCTGAATCGAATGACAACAAAAATACCTCAAAACATGGATTATTTTCCTTTCGACAATTTTCTTCCTCCCGTTTTGGCATATTTTGGCAACCTTTTCGGATTCAAAATTGAGTCCCTTTTTTGCAAGCTGGAGTGAAGCACTGTGTTGTGGCTTGTCGAATATTAATCGGATAGCGCTGCTGGCACTTGGACGTGCAGTTGGAGCTAATGTATCTGCCATTTAGGGCAAATCTTCTGACCAATAGGGATTAAAACGGGACTGAAAGTTCAACGTTTGTGATTGAGCTATACCTGATTTTGTGTCTTATCTTTCCGCGTGTAATTAGATGTTCGCTTTTTGTTGTTTTTCCTGTTTGGTCGCCTTGCCGTTGCTTCCTGCTCCTACTCACAACCGCAATGACAACCTTTGCGACAATACCGACCAACACACGAACACCAAAGAAGTCTACTACAATGTTCACCAATTTCGAACCGATCGCAGAACACGAAGTAAAAATTTGAATTTCTGTAATGCCCCTTTTACATTACAGTTCTGCCACCAGATCGCAACACGGACTGGTTGCTGAAAACACGAAGCGCAACCCAGAATTCTTCTTTATTACATGTTTAATGGGAACGTTAATCCATTTTCAACCCATTTTTACTTGCGTTTCACTTTGTGCTAAATAACGCACATTATCATTTAGGTGAACTAAAAATAGAGCCTAAAGGTATAAATTTCACATTTAATAACTTGGTCTCTAAGTCGATGTATGGGCCTCTGCGTTTGTGGTACGTGATCAAATAACTAACCCCCACGACTTACACCACAAATTTGACCCATCGCGTGGAAAATATCATTTGGTGCACCTGCCAGCCTCGCTAAAGTAAACCATAAATTGTAACGGGCGAACCTACCTATTGTTGACTCTCCGTGAATTGAATAATGCTTGAAATCTGAATTCTGTAACATTGCGACTGCAGCATTTCGAAGCACATCTGCTATCTCCATCCAGTGAAGCTTGTTATTAACGCTGCGTAACATTCGCTTCGTGTGTCCAACCTGACATTTATAATCTAACGGCATGAAACAGTATAAACTTAAAGGGTGGGCTCCAATTATGGTCGATCGCAGATATTCGCAAGAACTCTTTCTTATAAAATCCATGGCCATTGCGAGGGTATCGTGAAAAATATGACCAAACGCCACGAAATGGGCAACCACCACTAACATCGACGTATTTTAGCTCTGAGCTTGTTCTAGTCTCCCACCAAAAATTAGACCTGAGGCAAAAGGTCCTGATACCATCAGAGCCAGATTAATCTATTCCGATGCTCGTCCGCCGAATAAAAGATACGATATAGAAGCAAACAGACAAAATTTTATTTTTTGAATTCATTGATGAAAGATAAGACACAAAATCAGGTATAGCTCAATCACAAACGTTGAACTTTCAGTCCCGTTTTAATCCCTATTGGTCAGAAGATTTGCCCTAAATGGCAGATACATTGACTCAACTGCACGTCCAAGTGCCAGCAGCGCTATCCGATTAATATTCGACAAGCCACAACACAGTGCTTCACTCCAGCTTGCAAAAAGGGACTCGATTCTGAATGCAAAAAATGTGCCAAAATATGCCAAAACGGGAGGAAGAAAATTGTCGAAAGGAAAATAATCCATGTTTTGAGGTATTTTTGTTGTCATTCGATTCAGATGAATGTGGGGAATCAGAAATTGAATTGGTGTTTTTTTTGTTTCGTTTCAGTGGATTTTCACGCCCTTTGTTGCGTTCAGGCAATATAAAAAAGAAAAAGGCCGAAGGCAAAAAAACAACTCATTTATAACACCCTCAAAAGTCCCTCATTTTGGGGCAAATTTTCTTTCCCGTGAAGCATCAAATTTAGAAGGAGTGTTCCAGTTCCATTTCATTTACTCATTTCCCACATTCTTCTGAATCGAATGGCACTGAGAGCAATTCAAAACACCGACTATTTTCATTCGATCGTTTTCTTCCACCTCGCACATTCCCATTTTCAGAATCATTGCCCTTTTTGCAAGCTGAACTGATGCACTGTGCAACATTTTCGGGACTGCAAATGGCCTCTGTCACAGGAACCCCGCTAAGCAGTCAAAGTTCCGCTAAACGTCCCGAACAGAGTCCGCCTTAATACCGTCCTTACGTTTTATCAGCGATTTATTTCTCTCAATAAACCCCTTTTTTGCTTGCTCTATCTTTATAATCAGGCCCCACCCAGATTTAACTTTTTTGGCACTGCGTCGGGAGCGAATTACCATCGTTACTGACGATGGACCAGGGTAAATCGCACCACACGTGATTTTACGGATTGCACTGTCCGAAACCATGCGCGCAGTCTTAGTCTAAAAAAAGTAAAAGGACATTTTAAATCCTTCCATTTTTTAAAATTCTTCTCTAAAAAAGTGTTTCATCACCGGTTAGTTCTGTGGCCGGCTTCGACAAAGTTGTTGTGACAAATTTGTGTAGGCTGGTGTTGTGACTAGGCAGCATGTGAGCTTAGAACACTCACATGACTGATAACAGCTTGTGAATGGTTATAATGTGTGATCTTATGTTGCAAGTTCAGTTGCAGTGCAGTTCGGACTTGTGTATTTTGGATGTAAATGAATCTTTTCTTTCGTCGCGACATGTGGCATACCCTGACCGAGCGAACCTGCGGCAATCGGGAATTGTGGAGAAAAAGAAGTCCAAGGCCCCTTGTAGTGCAGCCGCTTGTTATGCGGTCTGACACACAAATTTATACTGTCTGAAGTGCAAATGGAAAAAAGCACATGTTGTGACGTGCTTCTGAAAATTTGGCCAGAAATTGAATTTCAACATTGAACTGTCGCGCGAAATTGATCGAATCGTACTTGGAACGTCTTCAATGGCTGGTCAAGAGGGGGAGGAATGATCGTGTCCACTGGCTGCAGCTCCTGGAGGGCCATCTCACCTCCAGTACAACACTCCGACACTGTTCTACCGATCGCCAACGAGCCTCTCTCTCATCTTCATCTCAATAGTCAATTCAATGCTACAACCGGTCAACAACAGTCGAATTACGTCAACGCAACGAACTGCAACGAAATCGATGGTCGAGTCGAAACCCCGCAGATGCCACCCACCAGAAATCAAGCGCATGAAGCGCGTCTGGCAAATGTTCAAACGGAATAGTCGAAACTGGCTGCTCTGCACCGCGGGCGTGCACCAGCTACATGAAATCTGCTCTGCAACTGACATGCGACTTATGCATCACACATTATCAAGCACCGACATAAGCTGTTATCAGTCTGCTGTGAGTGTTCTAAGCTCACATGCTGCCTAGTCACAACATTGGCCCACACAAGATGTCACAACAGGTCCGCCGCTGCAGGACTTTTTGACTTATTGCCTTCGTGCGCTCGATTTCTGGTGGGTGACATCACAGGGCTTCGACTCGACCATCGATTTCGTTGCAGTTCGTTGCCTGTGTTATCTCCACTCGACTATCTGAGACCGGTCGGGTAGCATCGAATTGACTATTGAGATGAAGATGAGAGAGAGGCTTGTTGGCGATTGGTAGACCAGTGTTGGAGTGTTGTACTGGAGGTGAGCCGGCCCTCCAGGAGTTGCAGGCAGGCGACACGATCATTCCTCCTCCTCTCGACCGGCCATTGACGACGTTCCCAATCACGATTAGATCATTTTCGCGCGACAGTTCAATGTTGAAATTCGCTTTTAGGTCAAATTTTCAGAAGCACGTCACAAAATGAGCCTTTTTTAAACTGCACTTCAGGCAGTATAAATTTGTGTGTCAGACCGCATAACAAGCGGCTGCACTACAAGCGGCATTGGACTTCTTTTTCTCACAATTCCCGATTGCCGCCGATTCGCTCGGTTGGGTTATGCCACATGTCGCGACGAAAGAAAGATACATTTTGTATATTCACAAAATACACAAGTCCGAACTGCACTGCAACTGAACATACAATGTAAGATCACATATTATAAGCATTCACAAGCTGTTATCAGTCATGTGAGTGTTCTAAGCTCACACGCTGCCTAGTCACAACATTAGCCTACACAAATTTGTCACAACAACTTTGTCGAAGCCGGCCACAGAACTAACCGGTGATGAAACACTTTTTAGAGAAGAATTTTAAAAAATGGAAGGATTTAAATGTTCTTTTACTTTTATAGACTAAGACTGCGCGCATGGTTTCGGACAGTGCAATCCGTAAATCACGTGTGGTGCGATTTACCCTGGTCCATCGTCAGTAACGATGGTAATTCGCTCCCGACGCAGTGCCAAAAAAGTTAAATCTGGGTGGGGCCTGATTATAAAGATAGAGCAAGCAAAAAAGGGGTTTATTGAGAGAAATAAATCGCTAATAAAACGTAAGGACGGTATTAAGGCGGACTCTACTCGGGACGTTTCGCGGAACTTTGACTGCTTAGCGGGGTTCCTGTGACAGAGGCCATTTGCAGTCCCGAAAATGTTGCACAGTGCATCAGTTCAGCTTGCAAAAAGGGCAATGATTCTGAAAATGGGAATGTGCGAGGTGGAAGAAAACGATCGAATGAAAATAGTCGGTGTTTTGAATTGCTCTCAGTGCCATTCGATTCAGAAGAATGTGGGAAATGAGTAAATGAAATGGAACTGGAACACTCCTTCTAAATTTGATGCTTCACGGGAAAGAAAATTTGCCCCAAAATGAGGGACTTTTGAGGGTGTTATAAATGAGTTGTTTTTTTGCCTTCGGCCTTTTTCTTTTTTATATTGCCTGAACGCAACAAAGGGCGTGAAAATCCACTGAAACGAAACAAAAAAAACACCAATTCAATTTCTGATTCCCCACATTCATCTGAATCGAATGACAACAAAAATACCTCAAAACATGGATTATTTTCCTTTCGACAATTTTCTTCCTCCCGTTTTGGCATATTTTGGCACATTTTTTGCATTCAGAATCGAGTCCCTTTTTGCAAGCTGGAGTGAAGCACTGTGTTGTGGCTTGTCGAATATTAATCGGATAGCGCTGCTGGCACTTGGACGTGCAGTTGAGTCAATGTATCTGCCATTTAGGGCAAATCTTCTGACCAATAGGGATTAAAACGGGACTGAAAGTTCAACGTTTGTGATTGAGCTATACCTGATTTTGTGTCTTATCTTTCATCAATGAATTCAAAAAATAAAATTTTGTCTGTTTGCTTCTTTTATATTGTATTTGTGTAGTTATTTTTGTTTTTTTGTTAATTTTTGTGGTGGTGTAATTTTTGTGTTTATTTTTGTTTTTATTTTTTTGTATGGATTTTTATAAGAAAAGTTCTTTAGATATATTCATCGACATATTGAGCCACCCCTTCAAGTTTATACTGTTTCATGCAGTTAGATTATAAATGTCAGGTTGGACAACGAAGGAATGTTACGAGCGTTAATAAAAGCTTCACTGGATGGAGATAGAGATGTGCTTGAAATGCTGAGTCGAATGTTAAATTGATTTCGATTTCATTGAGGACATGGTGTTGCGTTACAATTATTACTTTGAGCGGTGTGCACAATTGATATTATGGATGGAATTTGTGTTGTACGTGGGGTTGTTATGACCGCCCCAAGAGAGGCCCATACTCCTGACGATTAAGGTAATAATAGTCTATTTTTGCACTTAATGTATCTTTTAGCCAAATTGAAGCAGTCAAATTGTTAAAATAGATTAATTTCCGATAAAGTAATAAAGGGTTGCTTTTCACAACCGATCCGTGTTGTCTGGTTGGTAACTGTGGAAAAAGCATTAAAAATCAATACTCTGTGAATCAGAAGTAACATTTAGTGGACTCTTTGGCTTGTTCATGTGAAGTTGTGTTATAGCGGACAGCTGGGCCAAACAAAACAAGGATAAACAGAAAATTGAAGGGGCCAGAAGTCGCGCAGAATTATTTTTTTTAAAACCAGCAAGGGATCGAATATAAAAGCACGAAATGGAACACCCTACGACGAAGCTAATGATGTTCTACTCCACAAAAATTAGATGAGGAAAAGGTCTGATACATGAGAGATTATCTATTCGATGCTCGTCGCAATGAAAAGATAGATAGAAGCAAACAGACAAAATTTTATTTTTTGAATTCATTGATGAAAAAAGATAAGACAAAAATCAGGTATAGCTCAATCACAAACGTTGAACTTTCAGTCCCGTTTTAATCCCTATTGGTCAGAAGATTGGCCCTAAATGGCAGATACATTGACTCAACTGCACGTCCAAGTGCCAGCAGCGCTATCCGATTAATATTCGACAAGCCACAACACAGTGCTTCACTCCAGCTTGAAAAAAGGGACTCGATTCTGAATGCAAAAAAATGTGCCAAAATATGCCAAAACGGGAGGAAGAAAATTGTCGAAAGGAAAATAATCCATGTTTTGAGGTATTTTTGTTGTCATTCGATTCAGGATGAATGTGGGGAATCAGAAATTGAATTGGTGTTTTTTTTGTTTCGTTTCAGTGGATTTTCACGCCCTTTGTTGCGTTCAGGCAATATAAAAAAGAAAAAGGCCGAAGGCAAAAAAACAACTCATTTATAACACCCTCAAAAGTCCCTCATTTTGGGGCAAATTTTCTTTCCCGTGAAGCATCAAATTTAGAAGGAGTGTTCCAGTTCCATTTCATTTACTCATTTCCCACATTCTTCTGAATCGAATGGCACTGAGAGCAATTCAAAACACCGACTATTTTCATTCGATCGTTTTCTTCCACCTCGCACATTCCCATTTTCAGAATCATTGCCCTTTTTGCAAGCTGAACTGATGCACTGTGCAACATTTTCGGGACTGCAAATGGCCTCTGTCACAGGAACCCCGCTAAGCAGTCAAAGTTCCGCGAAACGTCCCGAGTAGAGTCCGCCTTAATACCGTCCTTACGTTTTATTAGCGATTTATTTCTCTCAATAAACCCCTTTTTTGCTTGCTCTATCTTTATAATCAGGCCCCACCCAGATTTAACTTTTTTGGCACTGCGTCGGGAGCGAATTACCATCGTTACTGACGATGGACCAGGGTAAATCGCACCACACGTGATTTTACGGATTGCACTGTCCGAAACCATGCGCGCAGTCTTAGTCTAAAAAAGTAAAAGAACATTTAAATCCTTCCATTTTTTAAAATTCTTCTCTAAAAAGTGTTTCATCACCGGTTAGTTCTGTGGCCGGCTTCGACAAAGTTGTTGTGACAAATTTGTGTAGGCTAATGTTGTGACTAGGCAGCGTGTGAGCTTAGAACACTCACATGACTGATAACAGCTTGTGAATGCTTATAATGTGTGATCTTACGTTGCATGTTCAGTTGCAGTGCAGTTCGGACTTGTGTATTTTATGTAAATGAATCTTTTCTTTCGTCGCGACATGTGGCATAACCTAACCGAGCGAATCAGCTGCAATCGGCAATTGTGTGAGAAAGAAGTCAATGCCCCTTGTAGTGTAGCCGCTTGTTATGCGGTCTGACACACAAATTTATACTGTCTGAAGTGCAGTTTGAAAAAAGCACATTTTGTGACGTGCTTCTGAAAATTTGGCCTAAAATTGAATTTCAACATTGAACTGTCGCGCGAAAATGATCTAATCGTGATTGGGACGTCGTCAATGGCCGGTCGAGAGGAGGAGGAATGATCGTGTCGCCTGCCTGCAACTCCTGGAGGGCCGGCTCACCTCCAGTACAACACTCCAACACTGGTCTACCAATCGACAACAAGCCTCTCTCTCATCTTCATCTCAATAGTCAATTCGATGCTACGACCGGTCAACAACAGTCGAATGATGTCAACGCAACGAACTGCAACGAAATCGATGGTCGAGTCGAAACCCCGCGATGTCACCCACCAGAAATCAAGCGCATGAAGCGCGTCTGGCAAATGTTCAAACGGAATATTCGAAACTGGCTGCTCTGCACCGCGGGCGTGCACCAGCTACATGTAAATCTGCTCTGCACTGTGGACTTGTGCATCAGATATCAAGCCGACATGCTGTCTGCGGTAGAAAGTACTGGGCCGATTGGGATTCGTGCACCGGGCAGAAGACAGTTTGGAGTGCCACAGCTGGATCCGTTGAGAGCCTGTGGTATCTCAAGGCATCTGAACTGGTTGGGTAGACGACAATTGTGATTATTGAATGCATATTCACACCTTTTGGAAATATTCATTTGAGACATGCATATTCAGTTTTGTCTGAGTCTCAATATGAGGCGGGGAGGATGTTGTGACAAGTTTGTGTAGGCTAATGTTGTGACTAGGCAGCGTGTGAGCTTAGAACACTCACATGACTGATAACAGCTTGTGAATGCTTATGTTAGGTATACCCAATTCGCACGAATGATGGTTTATTGATTAGCCTCAAGTATATGGGTAAAAACCGATTATTGTTCTTGGGTGATGTTTCATACAATAATACAATGAAGGAGAACACAGAGAAAGCATAAATTTACTTAGGCGCGCGTGCGCAGCATAGTGCATGCTGACTGACTGCGTCAGAGTGACCAGTCAGTCAGTCCAGGCGGGCGGTGTAATGTAGGTGTGTGCAAGTGTGCGCGCAACGATGTCGCGCGGCTGATACAATAATAATAATACAAGGCAATAAGATAAATATGTTTCTCACATTTCCTCTTCCCTTTAAACAATTAGTTGGAGGTGTAACTCGAAATAGAAAATGAGATGAAAATCATGATAAATGTGGGATATCATAAAGAACAATACACTCAGATAGATATCATAAAAATGTCATGGAAACACAAACCGAAAATTCATCAAACTTATCCTTTGTTTGTAGAAGAGCTTTACATAACAACATTATTATCAGAAGGTATCAGAAATGTGTTCATGTTTGGGTACCTAACATAAGAGGAGTTGAGATAAACCACCAGCTACTAAAGTAAACTCGAGCAAGTATTTAATGTCAAGTTGTTCAGTTTTGAGAATAAGCACTGAAAGAATATGTCTCAGAAACTCCCAGTTTTCAAAAAATTGCTTTGGGTGATCAGTCCGTCACAACGTTTGAAAGTCTTGGTATCATATGCTAGATGAAACTGGGTGGCCCGTCCCAGATAAGAACAATGGTACAATGCAATAATTTAGAATCAACAGTTGCATACAAAACTTGCAAACCACACATCAGCGCTGGCAATCGTGTGTGTTGCGTGTGCGCCGTAGTGTGTGTCATGCGATGTCATGCGTGACCTTTTTGGTTTCCGAAAATGAGGAAAGATAGGATAGATAAGGTGGAATGTTTGGTTCTTTCTCCCTGTTGAGGTGAGAAGACTGTGGGGCCTAAGTTATTAAAAGGTGGTTAATTATGCCTTAACCAGGCAAGTGACAGTGCATGTGCACACAATTGTTAGTACACATTTCGAAGTGTTGGTGCTGCGTAGGTGCTTGAATGTGCAATATAATCAGTGGAAGTGAAGATTTTGTGTTCCGCATTTGAGCCGTGCGCTCGAATTCCATGCTTCGCGATGCTGACGCGAATATGTGTGAACAAGTGCGATTTTGTGAACGGAGGCGTTCCATTGTGCTTATGTAGTCGTGCTAGTAAAAGGCAAAACGTAGAGTGATACGATTGTGGAGCCGGTACCTGAGCAACTCCGTACGTACATAGAACATGTGCACAACGAATACGATCCAAACGTGATCAGTGAACATAAATAATCGGAACATCAATGAACGCGGGAACACGAATAAACTGACGGACATGTGGCTAGCCCTGTAAAAAATAACACAAGTTCATGCCGGATTTCCGATCAGTTGAAACGTTTGTCGCAACGACTTCGGAACTTTGTGTTGGTGATTTGCTCCAGGGGCTCTGCCAAGCAGGGGCACATTGTTTGTCACAATTGGTCGCTCGTGGGTGGTTGGGCGGCCCATGAATATGCTGTTCGTCCACTTTGCTGCTTTCTTGCGAAGCCTGCAGGTCAGTGCACATACGTTCATCACGACAAGGTCTATGAGCACTTTCGCGACGACAAGTAGCTGCACGAACGGATATCGTAGATACTTCGAAAGGTCGAACGGTTGTTTTCGCAGTATCGGAAATGCCCGTGTTGCAATATACTCGCGGTATATCTGCAGCACGATTGTCGCGTTGCCGTCGATGGCATGAGCCCATGCTTCGCGGGTTTGAGCCGGGAAGCCATGCACTTGTAATTCTTCGGCCAGTATGACAGACGCCAATCTGTCAAGGATCGTGGTTTCATAGCTGAATGCAGGATGTTGTCCAGCGGCACATGGTGGATACGGTAGTATCTCGTTGGTGGTGTCGCTAACGAAGCCTTGGAACAATGACGAGTTTGACACGATGTTGTTGGGATCTTGAAATCGAAATGCGATCTGGTTTCCACGTCGGGAGTCAAATGATTCGATAGATGCTTGAACACAAGGATGCAAGTAGAAACCTGACGCATTTTTTGACGCAACGATATCTTGGCGTTTTAGCCACCTTGTACGACTGTGGTCATGACGTCGGCATCCGATGAATTGTAGAATTCAAATCTTTGCTGTTGTAGTCTGCACAACCGATGAAGAGTGATCGCTGTAGAGATCTGGGCGGCATCGGAGTTTAAAGTCTGGTGCAAGCGCACCGTGTTCCAAGCCGAGGCAATCGTTGCATAGGTATCGGTGCCGATGCTGTACCATTCGGGTTCCTCTTGAGGGTTCACGCACAGCTGCGGTTTGAATGTTGCTGTTACGGGTGACAGTGGTATCACTTCGTCTCCGTTTGCGGTGATGAACGTGCTGCGGTCGCTGTTGACGACTCCGTGAGTGTCATATCCTCTTTTCGACGAAAATAGACTGTTCATATTCGGTGTGCAGTTGGGGAAGATCTTGTACAAGTTAACGATTGGTTCCCACATCAGAACTGTCGGCGGATCGCTGAGCGTGCACTGCTGCTCGTCGGGGCGGCAGTGTCTCACATTGAACGTCGGCGATGTCATTTGTTTGTCGCTTGTCAGATTGAATGACCACGATGCGTGAATGTTGACGGTGCCATCAATATTTCGATGAATCAGTGTTGGGCCGGTGTGCTTGTGCTCCTGATCATCTGGATAATGATCGTGCCACACTTCTTCGCAGTGGCTCACGGTAACTGGTAGAAGTTTTATGTCACTGTGTTCGATCGAAGTCAAGTGCGCGAAATCGAATTCGGTGTAGTTGTGGAACGCGATTCTGACGCATGCAGTGCCGGGTATCATGAAGGCGAATTTGTCGATTCTCCTGAATATTCGAATTGTCTTTGCTTCGTACTGTACCTTCTGACGTTTGTAATCGGCGCTGAATGGGTACGGGCAGGTCGTCGGCACGGGAATGGTTGGCATTGGAACTGCGATCTGGTGGCTGCAAACCATCGCAGCTTGCGTTGACGTTGCGAGATTCAAGAATGCCATGACGATGGCCGTGAGGTAATGAAGTTGTAGCGTTTGATGACCTGAACGCCCACGTCGACCGGAATCTGTTTGTTGATGTGACAGGCGTTCGGATTGGTCGGGTTCGGACAGCGATGGACCGGTGATGTCACTTTGCCCGTTCGAATTAGGCGTCGGTTCGTAGGCCGAGAATAACGGTTGAAAATCAACATCTGCCGATGACAGTGATGAAGCACTGAGTTCAGGGTGAGTCCACACAGGAAGTGACGCAGAGGCGCTGGCGTCCACACAGGTGACTTGAGACAGGGGAATGGAAGCTGGAGGAGTCCACACAGGTATACGAAGTCCACTGAGGCACGGCACACAGGAATGACTGGCCCACTGAGGCGAGCGCGGCGGTCCACTGAGGATGCTTGACTGGTCCACACAGGGGCGATTGTAGCTGGGGTGGCACGTGGGCTCACCAAATGTTAGGTATACCCAATTCGCACGAATGATGGTTTATTGATTAGCCTCAAGTATATGGGTAAAATCCTATTATTAAGCTTGGGTGATGTTTCATACAATAATGCAATAAAGGAGAACACAGAGAAAGCATTAATTTGCTTAGGCGCGCGTGCGCAGCATAGTGCATGCTGACTGACTGCGTCAGAGCGACCAGTCAGTCAGTCCAGGCGGGCGGTGTAATGTAGGTGTGTGCATGTGTGCGCGCAACGCTGTCGCGCGGCTGATACAATAATAATAATGCAAGGCAATAAGATAAATGTGTTTCTCACACTTATAATGTGTGATCTTACGTTGCATGTGCAGTTGCAGTGCAGTTTGGATTTGTGCATTTTATGTAAATGAATATCTTCCTTTCGTCGCGACAAAAGTCCTCCCCTGGCTGAGGAAATGAAAGAAAGAAAGAGATTGGGCAGTGATTTTTAGGTGGTCTCTTGTGTTCTTCGTGTGTGTTTCGAGTTTTGTGAGACTGTGCTAACCTTGTTGGATTAACGTGACATCGAGAAACAACAAGTGGGATCGATCTGTGGAGTGATTCGGCGTGAACCGCAACCCCGGAGTTGACCGCGCGTCACTCGGCGGGGCCTTTTGTGGATGTTTGATCTTTGTCTGTTTTTGTGTGTTCGACCTTGTTTGCAGTTTAGCCAGCCGCCAGTCACGCCGGTCGGGCCTCTCCGTCGTGTGAGGCCGTGTCGTTGGGTAAGCCAGCCGTGCAAAGTGCCGTCTCGCCCACCGATTACCCCTGGTGAGCTCCAACTGAAGGAACGCGAGGGAGTTTTTTGAGTTTGAGGTTCTGGGGGAGAGTTTTTGTGGCTTTCCAAAAATCCATCTCCCTTCTAATTGCTAGATCTAGCACCGAGGATACCCGCCCGACATCCTACGACCCGGCCCGCTCAAATTCGACGTCGGTCCCGAACAAGACAACCGATTTTCGTCGACCCCCAGACGATTTCCCGGCAATTTGAGGGCAATTCAGTGATCGATCCCGAAGGACAGACTGGGCCGAGAACTCGCAGCGGAGCGGAGAAGCAGCCAGAACAAAGTTCCAAGCAACCAGCGCCCTGGTGCACAACAGGGGCACACCTATCCTGCGGCCGGGGCCACCAGGCTGGTTTTTTGGCTAGGTAGTACGATTGTCCGCGCTCATTTTGTTCCATTTTTCTGTGTGAGAGAGCGGATATTCGACGTCACCGGCAGTAAAGAACAGGCTGTCCGGTCATCACGGTACTGTTAATCGAACGGGCAGTACGCCAACACATCGCAACACCCCGAACGCCGAAAGAACCCGAAAGACGACAACAGCAAGGACAAGCGACAAGGATCTTCGTCCGAACCGTAGGATTTCGTTATAAAATACTGAAGAGTATTTTATAGCGAATCCGGAATAAAAAGAAAGAAAGCGATTGGAGTATTTTGTGCGAGGAAGCACAAAATTAAAATTTATTGAAAAATTTTGAGAGTATTTTTGGAGGTTTTTGCATTTTAAGTGCAAAAACCACAGATTTTCGTCCAGCGCTCTCTGTCATCATCTTGTGCGATTTTTAGCGCTTGAACGTCGAAAAAGAACGTCGATTTTCGCCGGCAAAAACAGCCAGGGACGAATGCGATACGAAGGACAAGCAAGTGGACGACAAGACAATGCCGCCGACGCAACACAACAGCCGCCATACAATTTATCGTCGCGGTTGGACGATTGAAACAGTGAAGCTGTGAACAGTGAAGTAAACAGCCAGTGAAGCAGCCGCAAAAACGACGATTTGCTGCTGTTTTTGGTGAACTTGCGCAAAAGTTGACCTCTTTTCGACCGCGTGCACGTCACCATCTGACTGTTTTGTGCTCGTATTGCAGCGATTTTTGCCCCGTAGTGTGTGCCATTTTTTGTGAGATTTGGGAGTAAAACTCCACTTTGAACAAAAAGTTGTGGAACGTCAGAAAAGGAACGCCAATTTCGACTCGCTAGTCGCCTGATCAACGACAAAATTCGACTGCCGCTTAGGTGAACCCGCGCCGGCCAGCTACGACTTTACACCGCCAATTTGAACCCAAGAAAACAACCGATTTTCGTCTGACCACAGCACCTGGTCGCTGAAAACGCCACAAAGAGGAGCGACTTTCGGCGAATTTTGGTTGACTGGTGTGTAAGTCAGCCAAACGCAGTGCGCACGTCATCATGAACCCGCCGTGCATCTACATTGCTGTGCAGCTGTTGTGTAGCCGTTTTTTGCGTGATTTGGACCGAAAATTCCATTTCGCTAGAGTAGTATAGGGTGTTTACCTGGCACGCAGTGTATAAGCATAGGCGATCCTGACTTTACCTGGGGCGCAGTGTATAAGCATAGGCAGTGTATAAGGATAGGCGCCCCAGCTGGCACGCAGTGTATAAGCATAGGCAATGTATAAGGATAGGCGCCCTATCTGGGGCGCAGTTCAAGGTGGTTTGCTTGATTTTCAAGTTGAGTTGCCTGAACGATAAAGGGGGTACCTTAATTACCCCCACAGCACCCCACAGCCCCCAACCCCCACTTTTTAAACCCCGCAAATAGTTCTTAATAGAAGTTATGTGGTTCGATATGACTGTAGGAGAGTATGACCGCTGTGTTAAAGGGTACCTTAATTACCCCCACAGCACCTCACATCCCATGTAACTGCCTTCAGGACATGGAAGACCCATCATAACAATTTCCAACAATGACAATTTGTGCTTGGCCCGTTCACTCGTCACGGCTAAATGCCGCATTCACCAGAATGACAATGATGACCGTCGTAAACTATACCGTAACGTGTGTCAAGGAGACAACAACCGTAGAACCAAGCAAAAACAACTTGTAACTGAACTAATGCAGGTGAGCAAATTTTCAGATATAACTAAACGTTCGGTATTGTGGCTCATAGATATTTTTGCAGGCAGCAGGGCTGGCAGCCAACAAAGGGTTTTGCGGAATTCCTGAATTAGAACGTCTGCACGCATCACTGGGCAACTATCTCGTGCTGGTCATCTCAACGGAACACATGTTGTAAGTCATCGATGAAGAAGGATCGGGAAAAGCAATCAACTTGTTGCTGGACAAAGACCATTATGAACCCATCACTTCACTGCCTGCATTCTTTGACAAATCGTACAGGTGCTTCGAATGCCGTAAGGCATATTTCCATAAACGTACACACATTGAGTGTGGTGAGCGTTGCTCCAAGTGCTTCACGGTTACACCGTGTACACCAGTTGAGAACGTGTACTGCCATGACTGAAGCCGTCGCTTCGTCAGTCAAGAATGCTACAAGAACCACAAAGATGAGAAAGAAACCAACTTTCCTGGAAGCAAGAAACGCAAGAAATTATCCACATGTCAACAGGTGTGGCGTTGTGAAACATGCAAAGAAGATGTGCATTGACGTCGTGGCAGCCACCATTGCGGTTTGGTCAAATGTCGCTACTGCAAACAACACGTTGACTACAGCACTCATCAATGCTTCATGCAACCCTTGGCAGAGAAGAAACTCAAGCAGCCACCATCATTCATTTTCTTTGACCTGGTAACAATGCAGAATACGGTATGCTTAAATTTTTACTGTTTTGTTGCATTTCTCGACACTTCCTTTAGCATTCAGGTTCTCCGCCAAGACTCCAACGGCTCGGTGTTGTTGCATGAGACCAATTGTGTGTGTGCAGAGAAGGTCTGTGACAACTGCCATGAGTCTGATCAGCCGTGTCCCACATGCAAAGACAGGGAAATGGTGTTCAAAGGACCGGACGCATTGGATCAGTTTTGCCGTTGGGCGTTCTCCCCTCCAAACAAAGGTTCCACCCTGATCGCTCACAACAGCAAAGGATTTGATGGCCAATTCCTGATGAAATATCTCCACCGCCAAGCAATCCTGCCGCAAATCATTCCCAAAGGAAATGAACTGTTCAAGGTTTGTCACTTTAGTTTTATTACCATTTTTAACATTCTTCAATGCAATCTTACTTCAGATCTTCGTCCAAGCCACTGACACTACTGTGCTGGACAGTCTCAACTTTTTGCCAATGCCGCTCGCTGCCCTGCCCAAAGCAATGGGCTTTCCTGGCGCAAAGGGAACTTTCCCTCACTTGTTCAACGTGCCGGAGAATTGGGACTACGTGGTTAGAAAAACCAAAAAAACACACCACCACAAAAGACAGCCAAAACCCCCTTTTCTGTAACTTCGTTACAGTAAAGTTTGACAACGGGTTTCACATGTACCTTTTATTGGGGGGTCACTAACTCTACATAAACAGAATGACAACTAAAATACGCAAAGAGCTCTAATATACAATGTTAGGCGGAGTCTATGTATGTACTTATTGGTTACGGGCTCACTGACCGACTAAAGTGCATGGTACATACATAATACAATATAGGTATACATACTAACGCACAGTGTGGACTACAGTAACCAAGTTTCATTCTCCCCTTTGTTTCTCCGGAGCCCAAGTTTTTTGTTTTTGTTATCGCATTATCACTGAATGAACTATATCTACTTATCGATTTCTGAATTAACTTTTTGAAGATCAAAATACACATATGAGAAATACAGTAAAAGTTCGAGCGTTATTTTTACGACAAGTGTGGTTCCGAAACTTTTCCACATAAAGAAAGAGAGAGAGAGACAGTGTGTGTACGCATAGGAATTTATTGA
Organism: Rhynchonema sp. JSB1_4; assembly: GCA_030248065.1. NCBI lineage: Eukaryota > Metazoa > Nematoda > Chromadorea > Monhysterida > Xyalidae > Rhynchonema > Rhynchonema sp. JSB1_4. The sequence goes on from JASAMV010005274.1 coordinate 29,973, forward strand.
AAGTGTGCATTTCTTCATTGTTCTTCTTTTCCCTTCCGGTGTTTGTAGTGATTCACAACAATAGGAATACAAGTGTTTGACATGTTTATTCAAGCATTCCTGAGTTTCACGCTCACTCAAATGTGTTGAAATCACGCTTCACAACTATAATGTTTCATGTGATTGAAATCATGTTTCAGTTCGCTTCCTGTGTCTCAGTATAATAGGAGTGTGGGTGTTTAGAGTGAAGTGAAATAACATAATCATGAGTGTTTCTCACTTCGTGGTCGGATTTTCTGATGTTCACCTGTTTGGCATTGGCATTGCCCGCATGTGCACTGGTGATTTTTGGTTTGCTCAGAGTTATACCAAGAGAGAAGTTCGCTTGTGCGCGACTGCGTTGGTATAGTCACCTTTGCATTGCATGGTTTGGCGTTCAACACATGATCGTATCTCGGTAGGTACGGTTGTTCCTTTCTTGCTTTTGGTTTTTCGTCATCCATGTTGAAAACAATTGTTTTGATGCCAAATGTGGTTGTTGCTACGCATGATAGCGGACCAATCCAGTTTAGTGTCAGCTCATGCGTTTGGTTTGGTTGCAATAATGCGGGCCTGAACACGTACACTAACTGCCCTTCCTTGAATGGATTTGTCAGATGGGTTGGGTTGACTCTGGCTGCTGCTGTTTCATGCATGTTTTCTTGTTTAGCCTGAGCAACGTTGAATAAACGGACAGAGTGTGTTGTGGATCCAGTACATAGCTGTCTATGTCTATTTGGTATGGCGTCCTTGGACTGCTCAGTGCTGCAGTGTCTGGAAAGCGTGCTTGTCTGCCGAATACCAAATGGTATGGGGCATACCCTGTGCTTGATTGTATGCTTGCATTATACGACCAGGTAACACCATCTAGGAAATCATCCCAGTTATCTTGTGCTGCGTTTACCAACGATCTCAGCATCATTTGTATAGTTTGAAAAGCGCGCTCGATTTTGCTGTTTCCTTTGGAGAACAAAGGTGCGCTTGTCACGTGCTTGGTACCAGTGATTTTATTTACTGAGGCCAGTGTTTCTGACAACAACACTTGTTCCGAATCGCTCATCAGTAAACGAAAATGTCCGAAGATTGATGCCGTTTTGATTATGCATTTGGATATCGTTTCGCTCTTGTGATTTTCGCGTGCATAGCACTGCAGAAATCCAGTGTTTGCACATATCAATCCAATAACACACTTGTTGCCTGTTTGTGTGAGAGGCAGGAACATTATGTCTATGGCGACCTCCGAAAATGGGTCCATTATGTGTTCACCCATAGGGCGTAGACCATGATATGGGAGGGTGATGTTTTTTGGGTATCGCCTGCGTCTCAAACTGCATGTTTCGCAGGCATTTATGTACTCAGCAACGTCTTTGTGCATACTCCTTGGCCACCAATAGGCAGATGTTAGGGTGCTTAGTGTGCGATCAACGCCATGATGGCTACCAACATACTTGTTTTCATGATGATATTTGATTAATTCTTGTCTCATGTTGGTTGGTATGACTATCAGTGTTACTTGAAAGTCGGTGTGGGGGAATTGGGCTACTCTGTGTAGTGCCTTGTTTATGAGAACGTACTGGTTGCAGTGCATGTCTTTTTTGCTCAATGTTGTTTATGATTGTTTGCCATTGCAAGTTGCAAGTTGCACGTTGCTGTTTTATGATGTCTTGTGGCCTCGAGCTCTGCTTATAGCATTCGCTTAGTGTTTGTACGTGCAAGGGTGTGTCATGTGCATTGTGCACCGTTGGTTGACCTTGCATGCTTGGCACCGACCCGGTTTGCTGATTTGCGCGCGCTTTTTGCAATCTTGTTTCCACAGCAAGAACAGGTATACGCTGCATCTGTTCTGTCGCTTCGGGCGTGGCTCCCTTGTGCGTGTGTGTATATGTTGTTTTGGCGGGTGTTGTGTACTCCCTTTCAGTTTGATTTTTGGGCGCGTGATTTTGGGCGTCTGTTTGAGTTCCCATATCATTTGTGATTTCTTTTGTCAGCCTCGTAAGCATGTCTGGCAGAATCATGTTACATCCGTTCACTTGTTGGATTGTGAATGGCTAAAATGAAGTCAAATTAAGCGACCAACGCAATATTTTGGCGTGTTTTTTGGTTTGTGTTTGAGTACCCAATTGAGTGCATTAGCATCTGTGTATACTGTAAACTTCCGCAAGTGAGTGTAGGAGCGGAACGCTTTTAGTGCTTCGATGACTGCTTCGAAAAGAAACTGACAGGCCGAGACACGTTTATGGTTCTGTCCAGCTGTGATAGGCACGCACCGATTGCTTGTTTGCTGCCGTCGCAGTGAATCGAGAACGGTGGTGCATCAATACCGTAATCCGGGAACTTGAGTGTTATGTGATTACACAGTAAATCCTTCAATTTGTCCTTCAATTTAAAGTTCTTGACATCGTTTTGTGTGTTAGTTGATAAAGCATTGCTGTCAATTCAGCATAGTTTGGTATCAGTCTCCTGAACCAATTATAGCATCCCAGTATCATTGATAATTGTTTGGGTGATTTTGGATCAGGTACATTTTTCATAGCACTGATTTTTGATTCATCGAGCCTGATGTCATTTTTATCCACGGTGTGCCCCAATACCGTGAGGCCTTCTTTTCTCAACAATTGTGTTTTCTCCGGCTTCAGCTTGAGTTTAGCTTCGCGTAAGCGTTCGAAAAGTTGTTTCATGGCATCCAAATGCCCATCAATCTGGTCATGAAAAATGATTATATCGTCTAGATAGTAGGCTACGTGTTCGAGATTAGCCGTGACGTTGGCCATGAGCTGTGAAAATACAGCTACAGCTGAGGACGCTCCCTGAGGCATCCTTTTGTACTGGTACTTTTGATTTCCCACCGTGAGCGCTAATTTTGGGCGACTGGATGGTGCTACATTCACGTGATAATAGCCGTCAGATAGGTCTGCGGATGACAAATATGTAGCTCCAGTACCTAGTTTTTCCAAAATTGATATCATGTTGGGTAGTGGATAATCAATTGATTCAGTGACACGATTGCAGTGACGCATATCTGTCAACAGCCTCCAATGTTTTGGATCGTTTAAGTCCTGTGTTCCGTCTGTTTTGGTGTACCTTTTCAGGATAACAAAAATTGGGCTGTTCCACTTGCATGGTTGGTTTTGCTTGGTTCTATAACATCTTTTCCAATAATTGTTTGATTTTGCTTTCCATTATAGTTTGCTCAGCATGCGAGAGACTGTATGGTGGTATTTTGACTGGTTTTGCACCCTTTGTGTTTATTTCGCGCTGTTTGTCTGTAACTGACACTTGTTGTGGATCTCCGTGGTTAAAGATATCATTATACTAAGTAATTAGTTGTTTTAACTTGCCTTTTTGGTCGGCTGGCAAGTCTATTTGTTCCATTTTTAGCCGTTTCATAGATCAGTGATACGGTCCAGTTTTGCATGCCTATCTGGCTTTGATTGAGTCTCATTTGTTGGTAAGCCAGCGCACAAAACTCGTTCACTTGAAGTGACTTGTGCGTTCGGTGTTTTTGTTTCTTCATTCACATTTATTGTGTGAATTTCTCCCATTCGTGTGTGTTTGAATATTGTTATTGGGTGTTTAGTCGGATCTTCTACCCATATAGGTAAGTTGTGTTTCCTGTTTCATTTGAGTATAATGCGCCGTACGCAGTTATGTCTAGCCTTGGTAATTTTTCGTGCTTATGGTATAAAAACTGCCATATATTTTTATCTTTTTTCTGAATAACACACAATACTCTTCATGCTTTCAGATCGGATCACGACATTTTTAAACTACTGATTATGCTGTATTCGACGATCCGTGTCTCCCAAATGGCACACTTGCTTGCTTGTGGTTGTGTTGCCTTCGGGAGTGCACCGATGGTTGTTTTGAAGCAACCCAGCTGCTGCGTCAATGTACACTGGGCTCAAATGAGTGATTAAATCCAATTCAATTTTACAATTTACATCGAGATCTTGGACGACATTGAATTTATGAAGGAGTTTCTTTTGTCCGATTTTGATTGTGGTGGTTAATGATCCAACAACATTCTAATCTTCCCGCAATTCACACATTGCATATCTGCGTGAGACTGTCGGTATGTGCTTGGAGACATCTTTTCAGTGTTTTTTGGTTTATTATTGAGCAACGTTCCATTTTCGTCAAAAAATCGAACAAAATTTGACGTCTGCATTATCATAAAATGGTTCTAATTCGTTTTTGGTTCTTTGGTTACGTCAAACCCAATGGCTTCCAAATTTGTTGCTCATCAGTACTGGTCATTTTTATATTTCTTCTTCACATTATAAACATTGCTTACCTATTTCAATTTTTTTTTACATTTTTTTTTTTCTTAAACATTTTATCTTTATCCTTATTTTCTAACTCCACTCAACATAACACATAAACCACACAATTTTTTTTGAAGAAACACCGAACGCACAAGTCACTTCAAGTGAACGAGTTTTGTGCGCTGGCTTACCAACAAATGAGACTCAATCAAAGCCAGATAGGCATGCAAAACTGGACCGTATCACTGATCTATGAAACGGCTAAAAATGGAACAAATAGACTTGCCAGCCGACCAAAAAGGCAAGTTAAAACAACTAATTACTTAGTATAATGATATCTTTAACCACGGAGATCCACAACAAGTGTCAGTTACAGACAAACAGCGCGAAATAAACACAAAGGGTGCAAAACCAGTCAAAATACCACCATACAGTCTCTCGCATGCTGAGCAAACTATAATGGAAAGCAAAATCAAACAATTATTGGAAAAGATGTTATAGAACCAAGCAAAACCAACCATGCAAGTGGAACAGCCCAATTTTTGTTATCCTGAAAAGGTACACCAAAACAGACGGAACACAGGACTTAAACGATCCAAAACATTGGAGGCTGTTGACAGATATGCGTCACTGCAATCGTGTCACTGAATCAATTGATTATCCACTACCCAACATGATATCAATTTTGGAAAAACTAGGTACTGGAGCTACATATTTGTCATCCGCAGACCTATCTGATGGCTATTATCACGTGAATGTAGCACCATCCAGTCGCCCAAAATTAGCGTTCACGGTGGGAAATCAAAAGTACCAGTACAAAAGGATGCCTCAGGGAGCGTCCTCAGCTGTAGCTGTATTTTCACAGCTCATGGCCAACGTCACGGCTAATCTCGAACACGTAGCCTACTATCTAGACGATATAATCATTTTTCATGACCAGATTGATGGGCATTTGGATGCCATGAAACAACTTTTCGAACGCTTACGCGAAGCTAAACTCAAGCTGAAGCCGGAGAAAACACAATTGTTGAGAAAAGAAGGCCTCACGATATTGGGGCACACCGTGGATAAAAATGACATCAGGCTCGATGAATCAAAAGTCAGTACTATGAAAAATATGCCTGATCCAAAATCACCCAAACAATTATCAATGATACTGGGATGCTATAATTGGTTCAGGAGACTGATACCAAACTATGCTGAATTGACAGCAATGCTTTATCAACTAACACACAAAACGATGTCAAGAACTTTAAATTGAAGGACAAATTGAAGGATTTACTGTGTAATCACATAACACTCAAGTTCCCGGATTACGGTATTGATGCACCACCGTTCTCGATTCACTGCGACGGCAGCAAACAAGCAATCGGTGCGTGCCTATCACAGCTGAACAGAACCATAAACGTGTCTCGGCCTGTCAGTTTCTTTTCGAAGCAGTCATCGAAGCACTAAAAGCGTTCCGCTCCTACACTCACTTGCGGAATTTTACAGTATACACAGATGCTAATGCACTCAATTGGGTACTCAAACACAAACCAAAAAACACGCCAAAATATTGCGTTGGTCGCTTAATTTGACTTCATTTTAGCCATTCACAATCCAACAAGTGAACGGATGTAACATGATTCTGCCAGACATGCTTACGAGGCTGACAAAAGAAATCACAAATGATATGGGAACTCAAACAGACGCCCAAAATCACGCGCCCAAAAATCAAACTGAAAGTGAGCACACAACACCCGCCAAAACAACATATACACACACGCACAAGGGAGCCACGCCCGAAGCGACAGAACAGATGCAGCGTATACCTGTTCTTGCTGTGGAAACAAGATTGCAAAAAGCGCGCGCAAATCAGCAAACCGGGTCGGTGCCAAGCATGCAAGGTCAACCAACGGTGCACAATGCACATGATACACCCTTGCACGTACAAACACTAAGCGAATGCTATAAGCAGAGTTCGAGGCCACAAGACATCATAAAACAGCAACGTGCAGCTTGCAACTTGCAATGGCAAACAATCATAAACAACATTGAGCAAAAAAGACATGCACTGCAACCAGTACGTTCTCACAAACAAGGCACTACACAGAGTAGCCCAATTCCCCCACACCGACTTTCAAGTAACACTGATAGTCATACCAACCAACATGAGACAAGAATTAATCAAATATCATCATGAAAACAAGTATATGTTGGTAGCCATCATGGCGTTGATCGCACACTAAGCACCCTAACATCTGCCTATTGGTGGCCAAGGAGTATGCACAAAGACGTTGCTGAGTACATAAATGCCTGCGAAACATGCAGTTTGAGACGCAGGCGATACCCAAAAAACATCACCCTCCCATATCATGGTCTACGCCCTATGGGTGAACACATAATGGATCCATTTTCGGAGGTCGCCATAGACATAATGTTCCTGCCTCTCACACAAACAGGCAACAAGTGTGTTATTGGATTGATATGTGCAAACACTGGATTTCTGCAGCGCTATGCACGCGAAAATCACAAGAGCGAAACGATATCCAAATGCATAATCAAAACGGCATCAATCTTCGGATATTTTTCGTTTACTGATGAGCGATTCGGAACAAATGTTGTTGTCAGAAACACTGGCCTCAGTAAATAAAATCACTGGTACCAAGCACGTGACAAGCGCACCTTTGTTCTCCAAAGGAAACAGCAAAATCGAGCGCGCTTTTCAAACTATACAAATGATGCTGAGATCGTTGGTAAACGCAAACACAAGATAACTGGGACAATTTCCCAGATGGTGTTACCTGGTCGTATAATGCAAGCATACAATCAAGCACAGAGTATGCCCCATACCATTTGGTATTCGGCAGACAAGCACGATTTCCAGACACTGCAGCACTGAGCAGTCAAAGTACGCCATACCAAATAGACATAGACAGCTATGTACTGGATCCACAACACACTCTGTCCGTTTATTCAAC